>PITA01002736.1:143392-154096 GCA_004023965.1 Spilogale gracilis | reverse complement strand
TCCCTCTCTCAGTCCCTCTGCTTGTGTTCCCTCTCTAGCTGTGTTTCACTCTGTCAAATAAATAAATAAAATATTAAAAAAAAATAAATAAACCTACTAACAGAGAAATCCTGTGAAACCTTATTAGCATCTTTTGTAATCATGGTGGTAAGAAACCAGAAATCAATTTAAAGAACAAACCTGGAAAATTACAAGTATGTTGAGATGAAACAACATGCTACTAAACAACCAAGGTCAAAGAAGAAGTCACAAAGGAGATTAAAAAATAACTTGAGGAAAATGAAAATGGAAACATGCAAGGCCAAAACTTTTGAGATGAACACACCACTCTATCCAAAAGCATCAGGATACACATCCTTCTCAAGCACACATGGGATATTCTCCACTATACATCTTATATTAGGACAGACACAGACTCACACACACACACGTCAAAAGCAATTTCGAGAGAGAACATGATAGCAGTAAATGGCTTACATCAATGAAGAAGAACAATCTCAGATAAACAACTGAACTTCACACCTTCGGCAACTACAAAAAGAACAAGTTCAAAGTTAGTAGAAAAATTAATAAAAATCAGAGTGGAAATTTTAATAGAGACTTAAAAATACATAAAGAAAAACAGTAGGAAAGAACAATCAAACTAAGAGCTGGTTCTTTGAAAAGATAAAATTAACAAACCTTTAGCTAAACTCATCAAGAGAAAAGAGAAGTTTGACTTAAATAAAATCAGAAATCAAAGAGAAGATAATACAATTGACAGAGCAACAGAAAAAAAATCTTAAGAGGCTGCTATGAGCCAATAGATATCAACAAATTGAGCAATCTGATAGAAACTGATGAGTTCCTAGAGACCTACAACCTACAAAGACAGAATCATAAAAAACAACAACTAAACTAAACAAAAAAACCCAAAACCCAGAGCAGAACAACTACTAGTAAAGAGAGTGAATCAGTAATCCAAAACCTCTCAGTAAGTCAAAGACCAGGAGCAGATACTTTCACTGGTGAATTTTACTTCCCATTCAAAGAATACCAATACTTCTCAAACTGTTCTCCCCCCAAAATAAGAAGGAACACATTCAAACCAACTTTATGAGGCCAGTGTTACCCTGATGCCAAAACCAGACAAGGATCCCACAAAAAAAGAAAATTACAAGCAATCCTTGATGAACACAGATGTAAAAATACTTAAAAAAAATTAGCACACTAAATTCACTAATATCTTAAATATATAATACACCATGATCAAGTAGGATTTATTACAGGGATATAAAGATGGTTCAACACCCACAAATGAATCAGTGTGATACACCACATTAATGAAATAAAGGATAAAAGTCCTATGATCATCCCAATAGATGCAGAAAAAGCTTTTGATAAAATCCAACATCTTCCATGCTAAAAAGTACAACACAGTGGGTATCGAGGGAATACATCTCAACATAAGAAAAGCCATGTATGACAAATTCACAGCTAATATAATATTTAATGATGAAAAGTTGTAACCTTATCTTAGATAAGAAACAAGATAAGGATGCCCCCTGCATTCACTTTTTTCAACAAAATATTGGAAATCCTAGCCAGGACAATTAGGCAAGAAAAGAAATCCGAGACATCCAGATAGAAAAGGAAGAATTATCCCTCCATGAAGATCATACTATATGGGGAGAACCCTAAAGATTCCACACAAAACTCATGTTAGAAATCATCAATAAATTCAGTACAACCACAGGATCTAAAAATCAATACACAAAGTGCTGCTGGTGTTGCTGTGTACTATTAATGAACTACCAGAGAGCTAAATGAGAAAATAATATAATTACATCAAAAAGAATTTTTAAAAACCTAGGAGTAAATTTAATCAAGAAAGTAAAAGATCTGTATGCTGAAAACTGCAAGACGTTCATGGAAAAAAAAATGAAAAACACCATCAAGTGGCAAGATATTCCATGCTTATGGGTTCACAGAGTATTGTTAAAATGTCTATACTACCCAAAGCAGTCTACAAATTCCAAGCAATCCCTAACAAGATCCCATGACACAAAAGAAGAAAGGTGGTAGTGGTGGGGTGCTTAGCTGGCTCAGTCAGTACAGCATAGGATTCTTGATGTCTGGGTTATAAATTCAAGCCCCATATTGTGCATAAAGCTTACTTGAAAAAGAAAAAAAAAAGGTTCCAAGGACATTTTTCACAGAAACAGAATAAACAACCCTACAATTTGCATGGATCCTTAAATGACCCCAAATAGCCAAAGCAATCTTGAGAAAGAACAGCAAAGTTGGAAGCCTCATTCTCCGTGATTTCAAACTGTAAAGCAAAGCTCAGATAGACACATAGATCAATGGAAAGGAACAGAGAGCCTAGACATAAACACATGCATATATGGTCATTTAATTTATGACAAAAGAGTTAATAATATACAAGGAAAAAAGGATGACCTTTTGGATAAACAGTGCTGGGAAAACTGGACAGCCACAAGCAAAAGAATCAAACTGGACCACTTTCGTACACTATACAGAAAAATAACTCAAAATGGATTAAAGATTTGAATGTAAGCCCGAAACCATAAAACTCCTAGAAGACAATGATAAATTCCTTGACATTGGTCCCAGCAATGAAATTTTAAATTCAATACCAAAGTAAAGGCAACAAAAGTCAAAATAAGTAAGTGGGACTACATCCAACTATGAAGTATCTACATAGCAAAGGAAACCATCAACAAAACAAAAAGGCAACCTTCTGAATGGGAGAAGATATTTGCAAATCAAGTATCTGGTGATACTTGTGTCTTTTGATACTAGTATCAAGAAACATATAAAGACTTAAAAGAAAAAAAAATCCCAAGCAGTCTAATTAGAAAATCTGAATAGCCATTTTTGCACAGGAATACAGATAGCTGGCCAACATGTAAAAAGGTGCTTAACATCACTCATCATCAGGGAAATACAAATTAAAACTGCAATGAGGTATCACCTTACACCTGTGAGGTTTAGTATGGAAAAGACAAAAAAATAGCAATGTTAGAGGGGATGGACGGAGAATCGAGGGAAAATGTACACTTGGGTGGGAATGTCAGTTGGTGCAACCACTAGGAAAAATGATACAGAGGTTCCTCAAAAAATTAATAACAGAACTACCATATAATGCAACCATCTTCCAGCTGTTTATCCGAAGACAATCAAAACATTAACTCGAAATGGTCTATGTACCATGCTCCCACCCCCCATGTTTACGGCAGTATTTACAATAACGAAGACATGGAAACAGCTGTGTGTCCCCTGAGAGATGAATGGCAAAAGATGTGGTAAGGATGCATAATGGAGTATTATTCATCCAATGAAAGGATGAAATCTTGCCATTTGCAACAACACGGATGGTCTTTGAGACCATTATGCTAAGTCAAGCACACAAATACCGTATTATCTCACTTATATGTAGAATTAAAAAGAATAAAAAGGAAATGGAAAAATAACATTTTTTGTGTGTTCATAGATACAAAGAAGAGAGGTGGAGAGGTAGCTGAAATGGTTGAAATGGGGCAGAAGTACAAATTTCATGGGGATGAAACATAGGACACAGTGAATATAATTAAAATATTGCATATCCAAAAGCTACTGAGTCAACCTTAAAAGTCCTTATCATGCACATAAAAATTTTTAACTATGTAGAGTGATAAATGTTAATGAGACTTACTGTGATCATTTCTTAGTTACAAATATCAAGTCATTGTTGTACACCAGAAGTTAATGTTATGTGTGAATTGTATCTCAATAAATTTTAAGAATCAAGGATCCCTCTGACAATAAAACTATTTCTTTTCTCAATTAAAAAAAAGATGCAGGGGCTCCTGGGTGGCTCAGTAGGCTAAGCCACTGCCTTCGGCTCAGGTCATGATCCCGGGTCCCGGGATCGAGTCCTGCATCGGGCTCCCTGTTTGGCAGGAAGCCTGCTTCTCCCTCTCTCAGTCCCCCTGCTTGTGTTCCCTCTCTAGCTGTGTTTCTCTCTGTTAAATTAATTAATTAATTAATTTAAAAAAGATTATTTATTGTCTATTCTGCATAGGATATTGGTAGATGAGAATTTCTTCAATGAATGAGTATATCAATAGATACCTTTTTTTAAAAGACCAAAGAACACACTAAAAAAACCAACTGTAGCTCTGTTTATATATGTATGGTCATCATTTTCTTTATAAACCCCTAGATTGTACTAATTTTCTGCAATCAACATGGGTAAGTTTTCTAACAAGAAAAACAAGTCTGTACATAAGTATGTTTCAAGAATGTTAAACTAGATATCTAGGTAGAGTTTTACCCCTGAATCCTTCTACATAGCCTCTATTTTCCAAAGATCTCCAGTATAAACACTACAATCTTTCTCATCAACCTGTCTCAGGGTTTAAGATCCTTCAGAGTCAAGAAATCTTTCTTCCTAACCAACTTTGTTCTGCTTGCCATTGGCCAGGTTACATGGTGTCTACTTTCCTATTCTCAGGCAGGAAGGCATGTGTTGAAGAAAAAAGGAGAAGGATATTCTTACATTGATGGAGTGAAGACAAGGAAAAGAAAGATAGGGGTGCCTGGGTGATTCGATCAGTTAAGCTTCTGCCATCAGGTCAGATCATGATCCCAGAGTCCTGGGATCAAGCCCCGCATCACGCTCCCTGCTCAGTTGGAGAGATTGCTTCTTCCTCTGCTTCTCACCCAGCTCCTGCTCTGTCTCTCTCCCAAATAAACAAAATCTTTAAGAAAAGGAGGGGAGAAGGGCGCCTGGGTGGCTCAGTTGATTAAGCGACTGCCTTCGGCTCAGGTCATGATCCCGGAGACCCGGCATCGATCCCCGCATTGGGCTCCCTGCTTGGCGGGAAGCCTGCTTCTCCCTCTCTCACTCCCCCTGCTTGTGTTCCCTCTCTAGCTGTGTTTCTGTCAAATAAATAAAATCTTCACAAAAAAAAAATTTTAAAGAAAAGGAGGGGAGAGAGTGGAGGGAAGGGAAGAAAGAAAAGAAAGAAAAGAGAAAGAAAAGAAACAAAGAAAACAAAGAAAGAAAGAAAAGAAAAAGGAGGAAAGGCAGCATTATTACCAGATGACATTCTTTGATGTGCTAGTACCCAGCATCAGCGACTTGCATAAGGATAACTGGGACAGAGTCCCTGCCCTCAAGGGTCTTATAATCTAGCAGGGGAGCTCCACGTGCCCCACTTTATGCCTCAGTTCCTCCACGAATCTCAGCAGCCATTTTTTACTATAGTGCTTTTTAATAGCTGTGTGAAGTGGGGGATCTGCTGAGGGATTCCTGGATGGTTTACTTCACTGGATGATGTCTTTTTTAAGGAAAAAAAAAAAAAAGAGGATTCAAACCAAACATTTAGGACGGTAACCTCTCCTTACATTGTGGCTGGGTCACTGGTAACTGTACAAGCCAGGAACGTGCATTTAATCCAGCTTTGCCTAGTTATTTGTGGTGTCTCAAGTACCAACACACATTTACCAGAAAACCAAGAACCATGCTAGGCGTTTTGGATAATGCAATAATGAACAATTCCAATCTCTTTATTAGAGATAGTGGTGGGGAATGATAAAATGCGAATTATAACGCAGTATCAAACCAAGATTCCTTGAGCTAAATACCAAGAGAGGAGTAGACAAGTTCTATCTCCTGGTGACAGATACTGGAGAACTTTCAGTCACCATTAAAGGAAAGAGGAAAACCTCAAATTGTTTGGGTTTTATTCTTCTGCCCTCAAGTTCACTTTGTTAATACATAAAATAGCTGCATTTTTCTTAGCATGTTCTATCCCATATTTTCTATATTTTGTAAAACATTTTATTTATTTATTTGACAGAGAAAAACACAGGTAGAGAGGGAACACAAGCAGGGGGAATGAGAGAGGGAGAAGCAGGTTTCCTGCCAAACAGGGAGCCCAATGCAGGGCTCGATCCTGGGACTCTGGGATCATGACCTGAGCCAGAGGCAGACACTTAACAACTGAGCCACCCAGGTGCCCCCTAATCATATGTTCTAACGTTTCATACACAAATTAATCCAATCCCTTCCACAGACTCTATCTTCTTAGTCTTAATATCCTCATGATTGATTATACATGTGAAAATAGTTTGTGTTGGAAAGTAAAAATTGTCTATTAATTAGTTCATAGAAGATATATATATATATATATATATATATATATATATATATATAATATTAGAAAGTAATTGGCTCTGTTTTGGTGAAATATAAAAAATACCTCTTCTGGAAAAGGCCAAACTCTGGCAATAGTACAACTACCAGAAGTTGCCAGGGTGGGGGATGGGAAGAAATAGGCAGACCACAGAGGATTCTTAGAGCAGAGAAGATACTTGAAGTGATATTCTAATGGAGACATGTCATGATACATTTATCCAAATGTATAGATTATTCAACACTAAGAATGAACCATAAAGAAACCTATGGACTTGGGGTGACTATGATCTGTTAGTGCAGGTTCATTGCTGGTTTGAGAGAAAAAATTCACCACTCGAGTGAGTGGCGTTGGTCATCACAGAAGCCTTGTGTGTGTGAGACCAGGAAGAGTCCCATCCCTATCCTCCCTCCTCATTTTGCTGTAAGCCTAAAACTGCTGTAAAAGAAGGAAGGAAGAGGAGGGAGTGGAAAGGGAGAGGAGGAAACTCTTGAAGTTTGTCCTTCGATTATAGGCCACTACATCTGGCCAGTGAAGCCCCCTAGGTGAGGAGCTATCAATTACAAGTGCTAATTAAATGATATGACATCCAATCAACAGCTTCCCTTGGTTGAGCAGATATGGTGACATGATGATAATTAGTCTGACGTGGTGGTCACTGTGTTGTGCAACCTTCCTGTCCTCTATCTTCTTTGTTAGCAGAGCCCACCTCCCTAGAGAGGCCTTAAATACTAACTAGTTCCCCAATCTTTCTTACAGCTAGAGCATGGGTCTAAGATCCAGGGGAATCTGAGAAGAAGTCTGATGAGGGGCTTCTGGGGAATATTTTTCTCACTAACCAATAGGTACTTAATAAGGTAATAGTTATTTGTCTCCTCAATTTTTAAATTCTACTTTAACATGTAACATAGTACTGTTTTCAGAAGCAGAAATCAGTGATTCATCACTTAAATGAATACTGTTATTGTTATTAATACGTACACCTTTTTCTGCCTTGTTGTGGGTGGATGTGATGTCTGGAGCCATCACAACCTTCTCGGGACAGGAAGATAAAGCCAACGTACGGACCACACTGTGGCAGAAAAATGCAAAAAATCTGGCCATCTGAGGACATCTCTAAAGCCTACAGTCACCTTCTGAGTATCCATGACAATAAGCGTGTTTGCTGCCAATGACCGTCCACTGACTACTGTGTTACAGGAAATCTAAAGGGATTAGGTCCCACTGCAAGACCAAACACTACCAACTAAGCAACTTATTTTCAAAATGGGCCCATGTGATCAGGGACATGTTGAGAAAACAGCAATCGCCTGGCCTGTGGGATTTAGGAACTGTGGTTTCCACTGAAGTGGAACTAGTTAAGTGACCGGTATTTAACAAGTCATAGGAAACCTTTCGTGTGTCACTTCCTTACTGATAGAATGAGGCATTTGCACTGAGAAAGCACTTTGGTCCGTTTCTCTGATTCTGTGTTGATAGTTGTATTAAGGGCTCAGTTCCCCCTGAATCTGAGAATCGGAGATAAGCCTAGAGGAAGTTTATGAGGCAGTATTCTCGGGAGGGCTGCCACAGACACATGATCGGCCAGAGGGAGACAAGAGCTACAAGCTCACTTCAATGGAAACTTCAGCTAGGATGGACTAAGAAACTGGGCCACATCAGTGTGTCACTTGAGGAGGCCACCCAAAAAGAATGTGATACCTTGGGCCAAATGTCTCCTCTCCAACTCATCTAAAGTCTGATGGCGGAGGATTTCATGGGGAGCACCCCCAGCAGGAGGTGAATATGCTTTCATGCCAGAAGAGGGTCTGAGGAGGGCATCACGGCATCAAGCATGAAGGGGACCAAAAGTGACTTGTGTTAACTATGTAAGGCCATTCATTATCTTTTGTCCATTTTAACTGGTGGAAAAAAAAATTCGGTGTGGAAAATTTCAAACCTCCTTCAAAGTTGAGAGAACTATTTAACAAACTCTCTTCTATCCATCCCCCAACCTCCATCCTCCTTCTCATTCTGTCACTCTTGTTTTATGTATTCCCCCTGTCTTTCTGGTCTCCCCTTTGCTGGAATCTTTTAAGCAAACTCAAGATATGGTAATAACTTATGGTTAATTAAACTCAACATAATATAGAGCATCCATGTGTGTCTCTCATCGTAGAGGTTTTTACCAGAGTATTTTAAAACAGTATTAGTCACATATAGCCTTTCTCCCCCTGCTCTGGGAGTTCATTTCAAGGGCTTCTCATGGAACCTTGGAGAGATACCTTCACTCCTATTAGCTTTCACCGGCCCACTCCCCTGGCCCCCACTCCTTCCATTCTGTAGTAGGAAACCAAGATGTGCAGAACAGGGATTGAGAGGGAGAGCAGTGGGTCCCATTACTGGCCAAGCCAATTAGGGGCCCCTAGTGAGGACTATATTTTGCCACCAGCGTTCACACTAACAATGGCAAGCCGAGTAGCAAAAGTCGGTAAATGATGGTTTTTGTGGCTCCCAAGGTCAATAGATCCAGGTTTATTAACAGTGTTTGTTTTAGCTATGCTCTCACTTTTCAAAAATTCTTCCACATAATAGCCCTGTTCAATCATTCTCATTTCCAAACAACCATGTCCACTGACACTTCTAACAAAATGAAGGGCCTCAGTCCTACAGCCAAAAAAGGGATCGCAGCCCGAAAGGGATCACGAACAGAGCGAAAGCCTCAATTCCTCTTAGAAGTCGGCCACAGTGTGTAGCAGAAGTGACACCAGGGGCAAGTCCAGAATGAACCTATCTCCCACCCTCCGTGTTATCCCAGGAATTCATATCCCACTGACTTCATTTTCCGGAGCATGAGCATTTAGCTCAGTGTTGTTTACTCCCGTGTGGGATGTGTGACTGCCAAGCCAGACCAATGTTTTTGAATTCTTAAGTGACTGTTGAGAAGCATGAAGGCCTGAGACATTGGCTTTTACCACTGACCCTCACAGCACGTTTATTCAAGACCTCAACAAGTGGTCCCTATTGATGGAGTGCACCGCGCGCCGTGGACTGTGTGCACTAGGGCAGACCCGATTAGGATGAGAGCTTGTACAGCCTGTCCTAAAAAAGTTGGTGATTCAATTGTGAGGAAAAGACAGGCAGGCATGGCAATATAATGAGCACAATTACTTGGAAGCACAAAAATAAAGTGGCTGTATCAATTTTCCAGATGCTTCCTTATGGCCAAAGGTCCTTGGGAACCGGGAGAAAATTGGGATCACCTTCACATTCAGTTTTCTCTCATGCTGGTTGAAAAGTTGCTCAGATAATGAATCCAAGATTTAAAAGGCAAAGGGTACAGAATAAATATGGGGAATCAAACACCAAGTGTGTACAATGGTTGCAGGATACTCACGAAAAACTTTTATTTGAGGCATACATTTCCAGGTCACACTGGGGAAAAGAGTTCTTTTTTAAGTTAGTCTTCTCAGGTTCAGTTATCACTGAGATTGGGTAAACACTAGTGAAATTATTCTGCTTCTGTGAAATAAAGACTTGGAACATTAGACAGAAAAAGCCTAAGAAAACTATTAGCAGACCAAACCCAAAGATGTAAGTAAGTTATATATCATGATCAAGTTGAGGTTTTTTTTTCTATGTTGCAATGTTATTTTAACATTAGAAAATCAACTACAGAAATTCATCACAGTAACAGGCGAGAGCCATGTGATTATCTCAGTAATGAAAAAATGTTGAACAAAATTGAATATATAGTCATAATAAAAACATCTTATCCAAGAAGGAATAGAACTATACTTACAGACCACTGATAAAGGGTTTCTACAGACAACATTACATATAATGGTAAAATATTGAAAACATTCCTTTTAAAGTCAAAAAGACAAAGTTGCCTGCTATTATTAATTCTATTCAACCTTTCTCCAACTAAGGCAAGAAATATAAATAGGTATAAGAACTGGAAAGTAAGAACCCTATTTTCCAACATAAAATAACTGTGCAAAGGAAAATGATTTACATATACAGAATTCCCAGTTTTTAGATACAAAAATTAAAGGACAAAAAACATTATCAATTGCTTTTCTCTACTAAAGAATAGTTACCTTTTTTTACTATCATTAATATATCACCAAAAGTATTAACATTCTAGGAATAAATTTAAGAAAACAAGTATACAATTTATATGAAGCTTTTTTGAAATACATTAGAGAAACTTCAATCAAATCATATACCATGTTCATGAATCAAAAGGTTCAACATCATTAAGGTATCAGTCAGTGTTTCCCCAAATGATATTTAGATTCCATAGGATTCCAATAAAAATCCCTTAAGGTTTTTTTTTCCATCAAACTAACATGCTGATTTTAGCATTTATGAGAAATATCAAGGGGTCAAGAGGGAATTTAATACAGATCACTATTTACAATGAAAGTGTAATAGTTGATAAGTGTGTTATCATATTAGGGGTAGAGAAATTGATCAAAGGAATAGAATAGAGAGCCCAGAAAACACATACACACACCCACACTGCCACCCCCCC
>PITA01002736.1:0-143292 GCA_004023965.1 Spilogale gracilis | reverse complement strand
CTTTATAACCTAGGATTAAAGGAGGGTTTCCTTAAATAAGACAAAAAAAAAAAAGAAAAGAAAAGAAAAAGAAAAAAGAACCAACTCTAAAAAAGACTGATAAAGCAAACTCCCTGCAACTAAGAACCTCAGTTCCTCAAAACTTACCATGAGACAGTGAAATGACATGCCATAAATCAAGAGAAAATATTTGTAAAATACACGATTAACAAGCAGAAATGGGCAATGGATGATAGGCCCTTCAAAGAAGAGGAAATCCAGATGGCCAACAAAAAGATAGGCAATTTCAGGAGAAACCAGAGAAATCCAAGTCAAAATCACTGTAAGGATGCGTTTTCTTACCACTTAATTAGCAAAAAGAAAACCAAATACCTGACAACAGGAGCGACCAACGGAGGTAGGCACAATTTCCACATGCATTGCTACTGAGAGTGAATCTGTGAAGCCCGTAGAGAAAACAACTAGGCATTACAATAAAGATGCAACATCCCTGTCACAAGCAATTCCACTCCCAGCTAGGGATCACGAGGCCTAGAAAATTCTAGATGACCTATCAGGAGAAATTTGTAAAAACATTCACAACAGTACTATTCCAATAGAAGCAACTGTGAGTAACCTAGATGACCCTCAGTGACAGAATGGAAGAGTGAATTAGCTCATGTTACTCACAGCAGTATGAAAGATTCCTAGCTATGTAATGGCACTTGAAAACAAGCCATGAAGAATATGTTTAATGGCCACAATCACCAAACTGTGGAAAGAGCCAAGGTGCCCTTCAACAGATGAATGGATAAAGAAGATGTGGTACATATATACAATGGAGTACTATGCCTCCATCAGAAAGGATGAATATCCAACTTTTGTAGCAACATGGACTGGATTGGAAGAGATTATGCTGAGTGAAATAAGCCAAGTAGAGAAAGTCAAGTATCACATGGTTTCACTTACTTGCGGTGCATAAGGGGTAATATAGAGGACAGTAGGAGAAGGAAAGTAAATGGGAAGTAGGGTAATTCAGGGAGAGAAACGAAACAAGAGAGACTTTGGACACAGAAACAAACTGAGGGACTTGGAGGGAGGGGATGGGGGGATGGGAGAGCCTGGTGGTGGGTACTGAGGGCACGTATTGCATGGAGCACTGGGTGTGGGGAATGGGGAATGAATCTTGGAACACTGAAAAAAAATTAAATAAATAAATAAATAAATATGTTTAACATGATTTTATGTATTTAAAGCTCAGAAGCACACACAATTCTGAAAACCACATTTTCAGAGGTGGAAGCACATGGTAAATTCATGTAATAGTAAGAAACTATACTAATTGGGAATTCTGGGTAGGAGAGGATGGGGATCAGGAAGAGACACTAGGTGGGGTGGTAGGGAGTTCCAAGATCTTACAAGGAACTAATTAAGATACCCTGGTTCTTTAATTACACTCTGTATTCACTGCACATTGTCCTTTATACCTTATATATATAGTCTGAGTTTTAGTCTACTTAGTATCAATTTAATAAATGCTATGGTTTTTAAAAGAGAAATACTGATCTGTAGCAATCTTTATATTGATTCAATCTAATTTGTGGTGTTTAAAAGAATACTTTGCTATCGTAATCATCTCCTGACAATAAGACTGGTATAGAAGTCAAGAATAAATCCTCGTTATCCCAATAAACAGGACAGAAAATCTTCAAAGAGGAACTTCAGGCAGAGGAGAGGAGAGGAAAGAAAATAACCACCAGCCTACATGAAACCTTTGGAAAAGGAGCTAGGGAGACACATTCCCTGCCCCCCCAAGCCAAGAGCAGCTGAAATTCCATGATAAGGTTGTAAATTCTCTTCCCTGGCCTGGAGTTTTGTGTAAACACTCCAAGAGCAGGAGGGACCACAGACAGAGAGAAATAGCTGGGCTCTAGCTGCTTCTCCTCTAGGGGAATGCTAATTGTCAACTGTTCAGTCACAAAACTCAAACTCTCTCCAGGCCCATATGCCCCTGCGGGGGTGGGGGTGGGGAAGAGTGCAGTGCTGGGTGCAGGGGTCCCTTCCTGGGATGGAGAGAGGGCATCTGGTGCCATGCAAGGGCAGGAAGGAGGCAAGTGGGAGGGCCCGACTGGACAGGGGGGCAGCCCAACCAGTGTGGCCTTCGGACCTGGGACCCAGGGCCCAGCCTGGGCAGTGGCACGGACCAGTGGGCGTACTTGGCTCTCACCACCGCCATTGCCTGCGACTTACAGATGCTACTTCCTGTTCTGAGCTGGGGCTGACTTGGATAGAGGACCCGCCTGGTCCCACCTCTAAATGGCCTCTGAACAAAACAGACAACCTTCCAGAATGGCTCCCCAGCTGCCACATGGGGAATAAAAAAAAAAAGGCTGGGCATGGAGTTGGCAGATACTTATTTCCACGTTCACGTAGGAGATGAAAGCCCATCTTGCAATTAATGTGGGTGCCTGGTGATCAGTGATGGAGAACGAATCACACCACTGTGCCCAGTAAGGAAAACTGTGTGTAGCCTGGGAGAGAGCCAGCCTGGAATTTCTCAGATAGCAGTGGGCCAGCTCAGCTCAGCCTGTCAGTTACCCACTTAGTTAGCGCGGATAGATACATATTATTTTTGTTTGAAGGGGAGAAAAATCCATTCTACCATCAGTTACTCCTTGGAGTAGCAGTTCAACCATTTTCTTTTCTATTAAAGTTAAAAGGATTCAGAAAGGTTTTCCATGGCTTCTCATAATTCCCTTATATACAATAAAATGAACTAATTTTACGTCTGTAGTATTCCAAGTTTAATTTGTGTATCTACTACAATGAAGATGGAGAACATTTCTAGAAGCTTTCCTGCTCCTTTTCAGTCCATTGCTACCCTCCCCTGGGGTCAGGCCAACTCTGATCTGCTTTCTGTCACTATGAATTAGTTTTGCCAATTTCAAACAAATTAAATCGGCCCGTGTATTATTTCAAGGTTTCCCTTATTCTGACAAACTCCTCATTTCTGGGGTATTTATGTTAATTCTCATTGCTCAAAACAGCAAGACTTCATTTGTGTTACCTGCCCCACCCCTCACTGGCCCAGCTAGTTTTTCCAATTTTAATATATATTCCCTGGAAGAGAGCACTTTGGGTCTGGTTTTCAACTTAAAATCCAGAAAAGTTAAAGATTTCCAAATTGAAGTGAAAATCTATCAGACTCACGTAACGATATTCAAAAACACAGACACAGAAACAACAACAAGAGAAAATCCATCATATCTGCTCCATAGGAGTTACCCGGACAAGTTACTCATCTCAAGGTCATGGCCAGCTCCAAGTGTCAGCTTCTGGGGGAACGTAATGAGATCCACTTACAATATCCACATATAGCAAGAAGAAAAGGCGGACAGACCATCCAATTGTGGAACTGTGACAAATAAAAGGTTACTAATTGAAATTGCCTATGAAAATTTCCTCTCTGTCCAGTCATTGGTCCAGGCCACAGAAGCGGGTGGTTTCTCTGTATTTCTAAAATGCATTCTGAGAGGCAGAACAGTCTGGGGTAATTTAATTCCATTCCATGGATCGCCAACTGTGCCTAGACCAGGTAGAACAGAAGTCTCTCCAGAGTGAGCAACACGAAGGTCCCCTCACGTTAGCATAGTGTTTTTCCTGGCACAAAGCATCGAGGGATTCAGGAACCAACTGGTCTCCCCCATACAATTGCCCCCCTTTTCTTTGAATCCTCCAGGCCATTAGCTTTGCAGGTTTCTGACAGGCTCCAAGTCACAGATTCCAAGGCCCTGATCCATGATGGCAGAGAAGGAGAATAGGGGCTGATTTCCTGTCTTCTATTTTTGCTACCCTCCATATCTATTTTAATGGCAATTAAACTCTGGTGCCCTTGCTCATCTCTGCTGGCTAATGTATTTAATTCCACTGCTCCCAAAGGGAATAATCCCCAATCTCAAGCCTGTGCTGTAAAGACCCACGAATGCTTAAGCAGAACAAACAGAGGATTTGGTTTGTATAAACAGCAAAAGCTCATGTCTTTTATGTCCAGAGAGCAGGACTCAAAGAACGAAATGACGATAAATCATTTCAAGGAACAGCGTAACATAAATGTTGTGTGTTTATTTAAAACTTCATACAATCATTTGTCTAGAGCTACAGCCCAGCTTCGAAAAGGGACTTGCCATAATGACATTTGGAGGCCAGCAGCGTTCAACAGCCAGAGACGTATTGCCTCCTCCCCCAAACTGGCTCATGGGGAAGATGGTAAGCTCTTAAGTTCAACGCAGGCATCCAAGAAGATAATGCAACTTCAGGACAGAGCTTTGCTTTTTTTTTTTTTTAAGTAGTTTTTTGTTCAAGTATCAAGTTACACCAAATCCAAGATGGTTTTAAAGAGTAAAAGGATGGTATTCTATTTGTCCAAGCTGAAGTGAAAAATCCAAGTTGAGAGCACTCTTAAGCTTGCTTCCAACAGAGGAGGAGGAAGGAGAGGAGAAGGAGAATAAAAGTATGAGAAGAGTGGGAAGGTTTGGTTGTTTGGGAGTACATGTGCACTTTGGGAGGTATTTATGAAGTAAAAAGAGGTGCTCAGGGATTAAGACCTAGGGCAGGCTCAGGCTTCAGGTTGCCTGGGATTGAATTTTGATGCTGCCTTTTTCAGCTGATTAGCTGGGGCAAGATCTCCCTTTCCCTCAATCTCCTCATCTATAAAATGGGACAGTAAAGGCACCAGTCTCAGGAAGTCTTGCCAAGATTGAATACCTATGGAATACTTAAGTAGTTCCCAGTGCCTAGTGAGTTAGAGCTTTTTTTTCTTTCTTTCTTTCTTTTTTTTTTTTTTTTGGAGAGAGAGAGAGAGAGAGAGAGAGAGAGAGAGAGAGATCTTCCATGTGCCTCCAAACACAGCAAGAAGGGAAACTTGGTCAGGATTTTACTAGAAGGTGGTGATGGATAATACATGGTAAGAGAGTTACCCTAGCTCTGTAATCCTGAAAACCAGGTTTCCTGGAGATAGTAAAATTACCACAATCCACAAAGCCAGAGTGAACCCTTACTTCCTAAGTTTGCACTGTCTTTCAAGGTGTGCATTCCTTTCTTTTTGGTGTAGCACCCAACAGGAGCAGCCGGACCAAGCGAGCTTAGTATGCCATGGCCATCAAAATGGCGGCACCCATGATCACACCTGAGAGAAGATTTCTTCAAAAAACAGGACACTGCCAGGGCTCATGAGCTCAAAACCTGACCTGCAGTGCCTCAATCTTCCAGTCTGCCTTCATCTGCTCCCAGTATCCTGCTCATCATTTATGTGGTGGATTGATTTTCTTTCTTTCCCTCATTGGTTTATTTAAAATATTTAATTTACTTATTTGAGAGAGAGAGAGAGTGAGTGAGTGAGAGAGAGCATGAGAGGGGAGAAGGTCAGAGGAAGAAGCAGACTCCCCACGGAGCTGAGAGCCTGATGCGGGACCTGATCCCAGGACTCTAGGATCATGACCTAAGCTGAAGGCAGTGGCTTAACCAACTAAGCCATGAAGACACTCCTGATGGATTTATTTAATTGTGAATCAGGGTTGGAGGCATGTTAGAGTGGGTCCCTGATGAACTTTCAACCTGTGATAATGCAACAGAGAAGGGAGAGAGTGGTGGGACTGTTTCATTATGGAGATGCCGCCGTGGAGTCATGGCCTTTGTGCTCAGGCACATCCAAGAGGTACAAACAAATTCCAAGGACTTGCCTTTCAAAAGACAACAAAGTTTATCAGTAGTGGCAAGAATCCATTCTTGGGAAGGAAACAGATCTGGAGAAGATATAATGTGACCTCAGAAAAATACTCAAATTCCGCAGTTGGGAAGAATACTAATAAAAATTTCAGCATCACCTAAAGCCAAACTATAGTTTCAGGAGTCTCAGAGCCATCAAATGCTGCTCTTCTCCATCAGAAAACAGAGTCTATTCTAACACTCTAGAATGGCATTTGCTGTTAACAGACTTCTCAGTTTCTCAGGGAAAGTCCTACATAGATGTGTAGGATGGCACATTTCTCGTCCAAGATAAATAGGACTTTTTAAAAAAAAATCAATTATTCAGTTGAGATCAGTTTGTCATCAATGATTGATGTGCTTATTTCAACCAAGACACAAGGCATATTCTCTTAATATCTCAAATTCTCTTCTATCAAATCCTATCCATGAGATATAGAAGAGAATTTGAGACATTAAGAGAATACGCCTTGTGTCTTGGTTTTCCCAGTTCTCTTTAGTTTATTTCAATTGAAAGATGACATTTCCTGAGGCGCCTGATTGGCTCAGTCGGTTAAGCATCCAACTTAGTTTCAACTCAGGTCTTGGTCTTGGGGCTGTGACATCAAGCACCGCGTCAACCTCCATGGGCATGGAGCCTGCTTGGGATTCTTTCTTTCCCTCTGTCCCTACCCCTGCTCACACAGTGCATTCTCTTTCTAAAAATAAATAAAATCTTTAAAAAGAGGTATTTCCTTATAAAACCCAATCACTAGCTCTATTTATGTTAACAACATTAACAAAGTTGTGAAACCCCTACCTTTCTGAAGCTTATCATTCAAATGCACAGATAAGATAAACATATGAAACATTTTATGCCAGAAGATGACAAGTTAATCTATAGGTGATTAATTCTTCCTAAAATTCACCATGGAAATAATTTGCTGGACAGTCAGAAGAGAAATTCAGTTCCCAGGCAGAGGCCTGGTGAAAGAGAGAAGGTAAAACTCTATGTAGAGGATGGGAAGAAGGGCAGAGAGGGAATAACCTGAGGTGTATTTTAAGAACCATACATTTACCTACCCAACAATTATTATGATTATTTTTAAAGATTTTATTTATTTAATTGACACATAGAGAAACACAGCTAGAGAGGGAACACAAGAAGAGGGAGTGAGAGAGGGAGAAGCAGGCTTCCCAGAGAGCAGGGAGCCCAATGCGGGACTCGATCCCAAGACCCTGAGATCATGACCTGAGACGCTTAGCGACTGAGCCACCCAGGTGCCCCAAGGCAACAATTATTTACTGAGACTCTACTACATGTGAGGCACTGGGCTCATCTACACGGTGCTGGGGGTACAGGCTGAATGAACAGGTCCAGTCCTTGTCCTCTTGCAGATATTAAAAACAGCCCCAAATGGAGTCTCTTATGCTAAGTGCCACATCACCAAACAGATGCAGTTTTGGGTTTCTCAGAAATGCCATCTTAACCCAGTCACTCTGGAGTCCCTTGATCAACACTAGTCAATCTGCCTGATAGACCCTGGTTGTTGCATAAAGGAAGGTGACCCTGCAATAGCCAATATGATCTTTTGTGTTTTTTAAACCTCATTTACTTACTTCCATTCGCCTGTGCCAATGGAAGCCGTTCATTCTGTACAACTCCTCAGACCCCCTTTCTATTTGCTATTTGCTTTGGTAGGATGCCTCCTGATTCCCATCAATTTAGGCTCCAATAAACCCCTCACAATTCTACACATGACTCTGCTTACCTCTAACAGCTGACCAGGAGCAACTTTAAACGACAGCAATTATTTTTATTTTTGTTATCAGACTCTTTAAATTCCCACCTCAATTGTATCAAGTAGGGGGGCCACCTGCTAATTCATTTTTCTGTCTTCTCCCCAATTTTTAAAACCTATCCTCACTCAGGATCGCAAGTCCTCATGTGCCTTTTACGCTTCTCCCTTTAAAGATTTCTTTTATTCTTCATGAACAACTGGACACAGCCACATAAAAGAGAACACTTAAGCTCAAGGTCTGTCTTCCTCACAAGAACTATTTTAACAGGAGATGGGAGTCACCACAATGGTGTCATTCAGTGACTGGTCAGATTGCCTAAAAAGCAATTCTGAAATGACGGGATATTGATGGGTGACAGAGATTTCCACTCCCCTCACCCTGCCATTCACGTGCCCAGGGGGGAAACATTAGTTCCAATTTACTCAGGACCTAACATTTCTTGAAAAGAGCTTGAACTTTTTCAGTGTGCCAGCTAACTTGGCATCTCAAAGTATATCCCTGAAGTCATTTAAGTGAATTAAAAAATAACGACAATCTTTGAGCAGGTTCCTCTGTTCCTATGCCTTGCAGATCTTGTAACAGACTTTCTTCCTACTCTTTGCTTCTCAGAATATTTTAGTATGTCATCCTTTTGTTTTGGGACAATTTTTCCATTATAAATGATCAATATACTATTTTCCAAAAGGAAGGACTTGTACTCCAGTGAACTTTGCTGGAGATTCTGAGAACGGGGTCAGGAAGGTAAAGTCTAAAATGGCAGCAGAGTGTGGAGAAGAACGTAGGGCCTGTGGTTACCTTGCCCTTGAATTTAGGTAAGCTTCATCTTTGTAAACTGTATGTCTTTGGACAAGTTCTTCAACCTCTTGGTGGCACCTCTCTCATTTGTAAAATGTGGATAATTCTATCATCTATCTTATTAGCCTGGTGTAACAATTTAAGGGAGGAATGCATATCAAAAGCCTAGCACTGACTAAGGCCTTACTCTACCTAGCAGGCATTCTTCTATCTAGCAAGTAGTCATGGCCTATGTGCCAGGCCCCTTATTAGATGAATGTTGGGACAAGGCAGTGAAACAATTACGGGCTCTCATCAACACTGTGCGGTTTTTTAAGATTTCAAAAGCAGGGGGTAGGGGCAGGGGGAAGGGCAGCAGGGCAGGGGCGGGAACAAAGGGAGAGGGAGAAAGGCAGCCAGGCTCCACCCCCAGGATCCTGGGATCATGACCTCTGCCAAGGCAGATGCTTAACCGACTGAGCCCCTCAGGTACCCCATACACACTATATTCTAGTTGGAGCTCACAAGCATTCAACACATTAGTGTCTAAGGTATCAGGTGGTGAGAAAAGCTAGGAAGAAAACCAAGGTGGGCCAAGTAGAAAGACTGGCTGAGAAGAAGTCACTGCAGAAGGACATCAGGGCAGGGCTCGCTGTTATTTAAGCAGAGACTAGCCTGTGCAGACAGGGTGAGCCCTGTGGATAGCTGGAAGAAAACCCCGAGAGAGGGACTGAACTCAGGATTGCAGGACACAAGTCCCCAGAATCTGCTGCTTTGTTGCCAGGGCCACTTTGGGGTGTTGTGGGTCATTTGGCATATCTGTTCTCTTCACTACTTTTTACCTTCCTCAGTTATGAAAGGTAGACATATTTAGGTGTTTCCCTGGAACTGATAGGAAGGCTGTAGAGAGACAGTCTGGGATAAGCTCAGACAGATGAGTCCCCAGGTCCCCGCCCAGAGCTGTGGCCTATGCAAGGAGGAAGAAGCTACCATGGGAATGGAGAGGCTCCCCCAGATTTCTGCAGAAATCCGCAGCAGCAACATGGTCATTCTGCTGCAGGTGCCTTGGGACCCACATCTTGTTGAGCATCTACCTTCCCCAGACCCTTACATAGAAACCTCTAGATCATGTTGCATCCCAGTGGACCTGCATAAAGGCAGGTAGTCTGAGTTCCAGAGTACCTCAGAACAGTCTTGGAGCTCTTCACACACGGACAGACTGCTGCTGGAAAGAATTCACTGATGTAGGTCAGTTGTGTCAACCCACTCAAAAGATGGCCAGTTCATCTGGCATCCAAATTTGCCGCCAGCAATGGCTCCAAGAAAATTCCTCTAACTCATAAGTATGTCATAAGTACTGCAAGCATTGAGTATTCATCTAAGTAGGAACACGTGTAAGCAAAAGTAAAGAGTTTTTCTTCAATCTTGTTGTCATTTATTGAGTTTCTCCTAAGCACTACAGCTCCTGTAATAGAAATCAGGGTCTCCAAGGGCACTTCAAGAGGAGGGACCTTATAATCAGTGGGGTTGGCGGGAAGCTCTCACTGCTTTGGGACACATGGGCTTGGTACAGGAATCAGGGAGAATCAGCAAAGAGGGATGCAATTATTTTATACATGGTGGTCCTGCCCACTGTATTATGGCTGCATCAATACCTTGCTATTGTCTAAATGCATAGTCCCTCCCCTTGGAGAGAGATGAAGCAGGAGAAGGGATGGGCAGAGAGGAAAAGAGCAAAAGGTATTCTCGAATATAGGAAGAGGCCCGAGAACTCCGCCATGCTGCAACCCTGGTTCAAAGAAACTCCCGGTATACCACAGCCCCCCTCAGAAGTAGCAACCTCACCAAACATGAGAGAGGAGTCATCGTTGCATTGTGAGCCAGGGTGACATGCATTCTTCAACTCTCCACTGCCTGTTTCATCTCGGCCTGCAATGCTCAGAGCGTGTCCTCTTCCCGAAGCTCCCTGGGTCCCACCCCATGAGACACCTGCCTCCCCAGTTGGTTTTCATTTCTTCTAGTTTTAGTCATATTATTATTATCCACATGCCCATTGTCACAACTGGATTCAGAATCCCAGGAGTGGTGGGTTCCAGAAGCAGTATTTGGAGTCAAGAGATAGTCCTATCATTTTCAAACCTCACTTCAACCTCTGTGATGGGTTGTGTAACTAACAAACAGGGGTGGTTGTGTGGTTGAGATTAACATCCATATTCTTCTGGCTCTACACTCCCAGCCTTTAACCATCACGCTCTATTTGTCATGTTTTAACATTTTTGTAGAGCCACTGTCAATTCCTTAACCCAGAAGAATTCATGAGGAAATTGATCAGCTAGTTGGGAAAAGAACTATGGGGAAGGTTCAGAGGTCCTGCCACCGGGATGACCCCTTACTTGGGATAGATAGAGGATGGTCTGTGGTATTTCAATCAAGAGACTTCACAAGTGTAGAACGAGGAAGTATTTCCTTTTAAGTGTATATACCTAGGTCATACTGATGGATGGCCCTTGGGACACTCGTCGGTTAAGTCTATGATGATTATGATTACTTTGAAATGGACCTCTTTTTATCCCTGGTCTACAAGATCGGTACTTACTGACAATCCTTTTCCTCAAAATCACCTCCACGGTCAGCTTTCCCACAGCATGGAAGCTTGAGGGTTAACCCAAGCACTCGACAACTATTTCCACATCTGTAGACACGGTTTTTCTGGACTATACTCAAGCTGCATAGCCCTGATGGAGTTTTCTTGAATGGTTTTTACACTTTGTTTGAAAACGTCTTTCCACACACAGTATAATGGGGAAAAAAAACCAAACAAAAAAACACCTCACAAATAAGAGGTCTTGCTGGCAGGTGTTTTAACAGCTCAATTATAAAGCCAAGAGCTCATTCTCCTATCTTTAAAAAAGACCAGGCACTCCGGGCCCCCATTACTGTTTTACCAGATCTATTTATAGACCTCCTTAGCTGGTACCCTGCAAGGTTTCGTGCATGGCTTTATGGAAACACTAACACAGACTCTATTTTGGAAGTTTCTTTTTCTTCCTTCCAGACTTGACATTCCATGTTTGATGAGAAGTAATCATAATTTATACCATTTTTAGGGGGTCCAAGCTACTTGATTTAGTTTCTCAAAGTGGGCAATGTCAGCGCAGAGAAATGTCCATTTGTGAGTTAAAGCCCTTTCAAGCACAGAACACGTTTGATATGTGAAAACTGTTTCAAAGTCTGTTTGGTTTCCGTCTTCAAAGTGATCAAATGAACCTGAAAAGTGTTTCAAATGAAAGCTGCACGGCTGTCTGTCATCTCCGGGACTCGATCAACACACCCAAGAACTGAAAACGACTGGCTCAGCCCTGGAGCGTCTTCGACAAGCATTCAGCCCGTTCTCATTTCCAAGGAATGGATTCTTTTTCGAAAAAAATCATATGTACACGTGGCTCAAAAGTCAACAAGCACAAAGCATCTATGATCAAAAGCACACCTAGTGCTTCCACTAGCCCGTTGGTCCTCCCATTCCGTGGTTTCTTACGTAGTCTTGCAATCACAGTCCCCACAGCTCATAAACCTGGGCTTACCCGTAGATAACCGCCTCTCCAAGCACTTCTCAGCCCCGTTTCCCTCACTGCACGTTTTGGAGACGGTGTCGTCTCAGCAGCCTACGCGGCCCTGGGGAACTATTTTTAAAGGCTGCTTACTATTCCATCATGGTTTTAATCAGTCCCCTTTTGAAGGATGGGGAGGTCACTTTCAGTCCTGTGCTACTATCAGCAGGGCTTTAGGAAAGCCCCATTCCCACGGACAGGCAGATCCCTGAAATCATGAGGGTAAGAGACAAATACAGGAAGCAAGAGTGTTGCTTCCAGAGGTTCACGGAAGAGGAAGCCCCAACAAGGTCAAGAGCAGGAACCCACACATTTTTGGAAGCTTTGTGTTCAGAGCTTTGCAGGTGCCACACCAGCATGATTCAAAGAATTGAGAAAAACAAAACAATAGGACTGCTTGAGACCAGAGACATCGCAATCATTCTTCAAGTCAGCAACTTCTGTTCCAGGACAGATTTTATATATATATATTTTAACTTCTTAAAAATTGTATTTATTTGTCAGAAAAAGAGAAAAATCGCTCATGCAAAAGCAGGAGGAGCGAGGCAGAGGGAGAGGGAGAAGCCGACACCCGGCTGAGCAGGGAGCTGATTCGGGACTGGATCCCAGGACCTGGGATCATGACCAGAGCCGAAGGCAGACGCTTAACCCCCACTGAGCGATCCAGGCGTCCCCAGGACAGATTTTTAGTGAACATGAGGACACTGTCTCTCCTTGTTACCCAAGACAATTTTTATGTACTGTTCGTAGGCTTCCCAGTACAAAATAAGTCCTTGATTATTTGATCAGTTTGAGGTGCAAAATTTTCCCCTAATGAAATAACACAGCCTAAAATGTGGAGCCTGAACCTAATGAAGGCTCTAAATACCCAAGGATGAAAAACACGGAGAGGATCTCAGCTTGAGGATCCTAGCTTAAGGGCTCCATGAAAAAGCCATCAACCACACCACGGCCGGAGGCCTTTCACGGGACAAATAATCCAGCATTTCCCACCAATTTCTGCCACGGAAAGGGTAGAGACTGTGGTTTGTTTTACAATGAAAGAGATTTATCAAAAGTAACAGCCAAATACATGAACTGGATTTGGCTTCCAGTGATCTGCCAACACACTAAAGCCTCCTTTGAGACAACTGGGAAAACTTAACTAGGCCTGGATGAGAGGGATTAAGGGATCATCATTGGTTTCATCAGGTGAAATCATGGCCCGGTGAATCTGTCTTTAAAAAGTCCTTGAACAGAGATGCATACTGAACTCTTTACCAAGGAACTCAGGGCACATCTGAGATTCTCGAATACTCGAGAAAAGCCAGTTGAGGAGGTAAATAAAGCATAGTTAGCAAAACTTGGTAACTGTCAAAGCACAGCAGTGAGTACGCAAGATTGTTTATACCATTCTGCTCATTTTGGGGTCCTGTATTACTCCACAAGTGCTGCTATAACAAGGGCCCCCAGGTTGCTCAAATAACACAGGGGCTTACATGAAAGAAAATTCTTTGCTCACTGTTCTGGAGGTGGAAATGCAAGGTCAAGTTTCCATTCTGAGGCCTCTCTCCACAGCTCTTAGGTGACTGCCTCCCATCCTGCTCTCCCCACCACCTTTCCCCTGCCTGGGTCTCTCTCTCTTTTTTTTTTTTTTAAGATTTTATTTATTTGACAGAGAGAAACACAGCCAGAGAGGGAACACAAGCAGGGGGAGCGAGAGAGGGAGAAGCAGGCTTCCCGCCGAGCAGGGAGCCCAATGTGGGACTCGATCCCGGGTCTCCAAGATCGTGACTTGAGCTGAAGGCAGTCGCCTAACCAACTGAGCCACCCAGGCGCCCCAGGGGTCTCTTCTTTTTTATAAGAACGCCAGTCAATTGCATTAGAGCCCACCCCGAAGATACACTCCACCTTTAATTACCTCCTTAAAGGCACTGTGTCTGAATAGAGCCACATTCTGAGATAACTGGGGCTTAAGACTTCAACATACGAGGGGGGCAGGAGCACAATTCATCCGTAACAGACGCCTATGAACATTTCTACAAGAAAAAAGGGGTATATAAGTAAAATAACTGTTAGCTTGTGCAAAACAGGGTCAAGCGAGAGCCTGCCCCTCCCCCCGCCCCCCTTCAACAGAAGCCTCAGACCAATGACCACAACTCCAACCAACACTCTATGGACCTCATCTCTAAGAACCCATTTACAGAGGTTTATGAGGTTTTTGCAGGGGCAAAGATGACTCCCAAGTCATTGGGAAGCATTCACATGCAAGGGGGCTGGAGGCAAGCTGTTCCCCCAGAGCCTGGGTGTGGGGCCCTCTGACGTATGAAAGGCTGGGTTGTAGCAGGTTGACTCCAACTCCTGTTTCTCCTCAAACCTTAACAGACCTCTGTAACCCTACAACACCCCCTTCTTTTCTACTCCGCCCCTTACGAAGGAAACCCAAGGACCATTTGTATAAATGTTATACTACAAATGAATGTCAGGTGTTGGTCTTTTAGAAACAGGAAAGTCGCTTTCTTAGTATTAACACCAATTACTGAGGGGTTTTCTTTTTGGCGACTTATTTTGTCAATGTATTATCAGGAGCCATGATCTAATACTCCCACCTCAAAAATATATTTTGTCTCCAAAATGGAAAAAAAATGCAAGCCACAGATATACGTTTAACGGTAAAACTTAATAATAACACATCGAACTGCTAGAAAATTCTACAACCATTGAGAACACCATAACTGAACACCTTGAAATATTTCATATTCTGGGGGTACAGAAAGTCTGAAGACAGACAAATCTGGGCAAAATTTTTGTTAACACACAGGGAACTAATGAATCAACAACAACAAAACCCCAATAATTCAATAAAAGAAAGAACAATGGGGGGTCACTTGAGTGGCTCAGTTAGCTAAGCATCCCTCCGACTGTTGGTTATGGCTCAGGTCATGATCTAAGTGCTCGGGTGGAGTCTGCTTGTCCCTCTCCCTCCCACTCTGTTCCTCCCCTTGCTCATGTGTCCTTTTCTCCCTCAAATAAATAAAGGAAGGAAGGAAAGAAGGAAGGAAGGAAGGAAGGAAGGAAGGAAGGAAGGAAGGAAGGAAGGAGAGAGGGAGGGAGGAAAGAAGGAAGGAAAGAGAAGGATGGAAGAAAGGAAAAGAAGGAAGGGAGAAAAGGAAGGAAGGAAGAAAAGAACAAACAATGGGGACAAGAAAGCCACAGGAGATGAAATATAAACGGACATATATAACAATGTCAAGTGCACTCAGAATTGAAGAAATGCCTATTATAATTACAACAGGACACTCCATCTTCCTCATCTGGTGGCAAAGATCCAAAGATTGAGTAGAGGATTTAGAGAGAGAGGAACCGTTGGTGAAAATGGAGGAATACATCATGTACAGAGCACAGTCTGACAATCATCTCTCAAAGATTAAGATGCACATTCCCTTCCCCTCAGGGTTCTACTGCTCACAATTCTCAAGACTACCTCTCTGGGCGCACAAGGACATGTAAGCATGGGTTATGACTGCAGGCTTCTTATGTGAATAACTACCATTGGCGTCTTGCTGGATAAATTATGACATGTGTAATTATGGCATGTCTAAATGCTGCTATAAATGAAAATGCGATAGGTCTGTGTTTGCTGGCATGAGACAATGTCTGTGATGTAGTAAAGGGGAAATGGTTTCAGAAGATTACATTTTGTGCAGCTGTGTATATATATATATAGATAGATAGATAGATATGTATACATGTACATATATGTAGGTGAGTATATGTATATATGTTCTTTCATACCTGAAAAGGCCCAGAAGATATGTGGGGAAATGCACTGACTACAGGCTCTCTGGAATGAGGTGCAGTGAGTGGGGGAGAGTCAGGTGGAAGTTACCTGTGCTTCCTATAATTTTATATGCTGAGAATTTCAGACTTGGATTTCTGTTTTCTTTCTTTCTTTTTTTTAAGATTTTATTTATTTGACAGAGAGAAACACAGCCAGAGAGGGAACACAAGCAGGGGGAGCGAGAGAGGGAGAAGCAGGCCTCCCGCCAGGCAGGGAGCCCGATGTGGGACTCGATCCCGGGTCTCCAAGATCGTGACTTGAGCTGAAGGCAGTCGCCTAACCAACTGAGCCACCCAGGCGCCCCGGATTTCTGTTTTCTATAATTTTATTCGCTGAGAACTTCAGAACTTGGATTTGGGTTTATCACGCAGCACCTCGAAGTAATAGGTATGAAAATCTTGGAGGATCACGGGAAATGTTCAGCATGCTGAGTGATAAACAGGGGGCAAAACTGAATTTGCAAAATCAAAAAAAATCCCTATGGCAGAGAAAAGGAACAGAATGCTCTCCGACTCTCATTGTTTGTGGTCTGGTGAGCATTTTTTCTGCCTGTTACCAAAATTTGCTGCAAACTGCTGCACGGATTTCCCCATTTTAAAGTGACTGAAACAAATGGGAATGTGCACACAGGTTTTCTCGATCGACTTCAACTAAAAACCAAAGTCCACAGGTGCAGCTTGCAGTGGGCCAGTGAGGAGCTGAGGGGAGTTCAAGGAAGCCCGTGCCTAACCAGAAAGCCTGACATGAGGAGGGAAAGATTCTCAGAGGTTGCACCCTGGCCATCCAGGGCCATGGAGAGGTTCCAAGAGAACCAGTCTTATATCTTGACAATCGTGTTGACTGTGTCATTTCTCCTGGCCTCAAATCCATGCTGTCCTCCATGATTTCTCAGAGCAGCCCCATAAACCTTGGCCCATGCTTCTCTCCCACAATCCCATTCCCTAATTCTCTCCTGCCCTTAAGTGGGTGCCCCACTCTACCCCCCCTTCACATCTTTGCACGTGTTCCACTCTGACCTAAAGCTCTCCTGCATCCTCACTGAATCCCATATGCTTTCCTGGGTCATCAGACCTGGCGGTGTTGCCAGACTTCTCCATCAGGCATCTTAAAGGGAGGCTGTTTATTCCCTCCAGTGCTCCTCCCCAAGCCTACCTTTGCCTCTCGGGACACTCTCTCCAGAGCTCCAGACCCACATTTCACACAGCCCCTGTTACAGATCTGCTGGGATGTCTCACCAGACCTTCCCTCTTCCCCTCTACAAGCTTCTCCTCCTCTGCTACTTTCCCTCCTGGCGAAAGGATCTGTTCATGCCAGAAGCTTGAGCCTCCTCGTCTTTCCTTCTCCCCCACTCTCATAAGTGAAACATCATCGAATCTTCTAGACCTTCATCTCCTAAACACCCCTGGAGCCGGCCCGCTGGCTCACTTTGACCATCGCAGTTGCAAGCCCTCTCCCTTCTCAAACAGACCGCGACTGTCTGCTCGCCTGGTCTCCGTAGACCTCCTGGTGCCTTGTCCCCACATGGTCTGCACAAAGCACTCCTACACACACAGCACAGGGAGAGGATCACATCCCCCCCGAGACCCCAGAATGCACGTCTTTGCTCACAGGGTAAAGCCGAAGCTCCCGAGTCAGCTCTGAAAGGCTTTTTTCTAATCTGTCTACACTCTAGCCTCCTTCATACCCTCCTTCTCATAATGAGAAGACGAAGGTGGATAGGGTTCCTGCCTTTGGCAAATTAATAAGTCAACACAATAACCTTGACCACAAGAGCTAGGACCGACAGAGACTGACGGGGTGGGAAAAGCTGGCTTCCCTGAGATGGGGCGATGAGGACAGGTCTCTGGGAAGAGATCACAGTTCAGCTGCTTGCAGAAGGATGAGGGGTCCTGGGCATAGTGGGAGCCCAAGGAAGTGTGTCTAGTGCCCGCAAAGCCTCGAGGCTCACATCGGTGATACGGAAGAGAAAGAGAAGAGCCACGTGGCTGAAGAAGTCACCGGTGGAGTCACAGGAGCTGAGGCTGGGGACGGGTGAACTCATAGCCACCATCAGGCAAGGAGCTGGGACATTAGTCGAAGGACACACCCTTTGCTGATTACATTACAGACTCACTGGGATTCTTCATTTCCTTGAATGCTTTTATATCCTGCCTAGGGCAGGGTGATCCAAACCTGACCTGCTCTCTGCCAGCAGAGCTCCTTCCTTCCTTTGTCCTCTGACCGATGCCCTTACATCCTGCAAGTTTCAGCTAAAATCCATTTCCTCCCAATGGCCATGCCTGGCCCCTCAGCTGAGGTCGGGCCCCATTCCATCCTCTCCTACCTCCCTGTGATTTTCATCGGCTGCACTAAGCACAACCACGGTGGAATGATTACATGTCTGTGAAGTGCTCTATCCCAAGCACTGGGCATGAACTTCCAACTTTTAAAATATTCTTTTTCTTTTTTTTGGAAGATTTTATTTATTGGGGCACCTGGGTGGCTCAGTCGGTTAAGTATCTGCCTTCGGTTCAGGTCAGGATCCCAGGGTCCTGGAATCGAGTTCTGTGTACTGGGCTCACTGCTATTGGGGAGTCTGCTTCCCCCTCTGCTACTCCCCCGCTTGTGCTCTCTCGCTCTTTCTCCGACAAAGAAATAAAATCTTTTTAAAAAAATGTATTTATTTGAGAGAGACAGTGACTGGGAGGGAGAGGGAAATAGAATCTGAAGCCGACTCTGCACTGAGCGCAGAGCCCAACACGGGGCTTGATCCCCAATCTCGAGATCACCACCTGAGCGAAACCAAGCTTAACCAACTAAGCCACCCAATATTCTTTTTAAAAAAATATTATTTATTTATTTGAGAGAAAGAGTGAGTGAGAGAGAGCATGAGAGGGGAGAAGATCAGAGGGAGAAGCAGACTCCCTGCGGAGCTGGGAGCCCGATGTGGGACTCGATCCTGGGACTCCAGGATCATGACCTGAGCTGAAGGCAGTGGCTTAATCAACTGAGCCACCCAGGCACCCTAGCCACCCAATATTCTTAAGTTCATGAAGAAACACACACTTAAAAAATTAGGTTGGAAGAGATTTAGAATCCACTTAAGGCAAGCCAGTTGGTTTATCAATGAAGGATGGGTTCAGGGAGAAGAAACCACACATCCGAGGTCACCAACCTCACTCACTGAGCTCTGGACCTAGAGCCAACAGGGCCCCCACATTTTTCTTACTGAACTCTATGGTACTTGAAAAGGTCCTGGGGGAAATGAATTCCTCGAGACAAACTTTTCCTGGATGCTCATAACTGACGAGGACAGGAAAAATGATGTAGACAGCATTTGTATTTCCCTGATGGATTTAGTTACACAGATTAAAGTCTCAGCTTGGTAAATTCCCAGCATGCCTCTGGTCTGACACCCATTTTAGAAGGAAGGTAAAGACATCCGGGGTTGGCTACCCGGTGAGCCGGGGAACCGCACCCCATGGGTCTCTCCCTCAAAACCACGGTGTAGTCTGTTCACAGCGGGTCTGGTTGGCTCCAGAGAGTTCCACGGCTAGAAAGCATAACAGGGGGTTGTACACTTCAGGCCCGAGACCTGCTGGCACTGAAGTGTGGGAAAAGTTCTCACAAAGCCGGCCCACAGTCAGCCTGGTCCAGACCGGGGTTATTAATCTTTCATGTCCCCAAACACTCAAGTCTCAGAGATCTGAGAAGAAAAAAATACAGCAGGATGGCAAGGAGGCGGCATGGCAGACTAGAAAGAAGAACAGAAGGGGACTCAAAATTACTTAACGAAAACCAAGAAGGCAGGACAGAGGATGTTCAAGCTGTCCACCAGCCTCATGACTGAGTTCCAAGATTCTGAATCTTGCTCAAATCTGATGGGTCTGGACACATTTTCAGCCCATGGCTGGGGAGTGCCTGTGATCGTGGAGTAAGATCTTCTAGGTTCCAATCTCGGCTTTGCCACTTCTTAGCCAGATGCTCTGAACATCTCTGTGCCCCAGTTTTCCTCATCTGTCAAATGGGTCTCCTGCGGTTGCTTTGAAGATCACAGAGGATACTCTATTAAAGGGGCTAGAACATCGTCAGTGCTCAGTAAATGTTGGCTATTACTATTATTCTTTTCTAACTTGGGAAAGCATGCCCAGAGAAGACGCAAGTCAAAGACAGCGGTCACTCACACAGAAGGGAAGAAAGATGATTGCTCAGCTGCCAACTGCATTCGAATGACATCAAAGGAAATGAGGCTCATGACATAAATACAAAATCAGCAGGTTCCCAAACCATTCTTACACCTTGATTTCATTTTTGTAGAATTCCACACAAAAGGTTAGCATCCATTATCTCCGGGAGGCCAGGATAGGATGATCTGTGGTTTCTTTCTTTCTTTCTTTTTTTTTTTTTTTTAAAGATTTTATTTATTTGACAGAAAGAAACACAGCCAGAGAGGGAACACAAGCAGGGGGAGTGAGAAAGGGAGAAGCAGGCTTCCCGCCGAGCAAGGAGCCCGATGCGGGACTCGATCCCAGGTCTCTGAGATCATGACCTGAGCCGAAGGCAGTCGCTTAGCCAACTGAGCCACCCAGGCGCCCTGATCTGTGGTTTCTACTTTCTATTTCTTATTTCCTTATTTCTAAATTTATTTGACAAACACCTATTACTGTTGGAAACCATACCCCTTGCCTTACCACTTTTATTTGGTCATGTTCAGGTCAGAGGGAGAGGGTGAAAATAAATCCAATCCTTGTCAATAGCTTTATTCTATTTACAAATTAATCATCATCTGGGACCCTGACTCATTTTCTCATTTTGTACCTTCCCATTGGGAAGTTACTCTTACAACTGTTTCTGGGCTTTCTGTTGCAAAATGAAACAAAACGAAAACTGAACGACTTAAGTGTCAGTGAGACACTGAAACAGGAAAGGGCGCTCATGAAAAAAATTATCTGTTAAGTGATTGACTCACAGGATACTGTAGGTAGACTGTCCACGGCAGGATTGGACAGTGCACAGACTTAAGATCTATGCTCCGAAGGCAACTCAGAGTATCATTCCAATGTTGCTGGAAAACACGGGCACTCCCCCAGCCTTAACAGCCCAAGGTGCAGATAGAATTACATTGTTACATTAACGGTAATAATCCAGATTGCAGGGACTTGTCTCTACCTGCTCAGCACAGAATCCCTTGACACTAATGAAGTCAAGGGATAATGACAAAGGAGAGACAGATGTTAAAAAAAAATTATGTTCTGTTGTCTGGAAAGTGGTTTTTTTCCAATTGATTTTTAACAAATCAAACTATTAAAATAACTTTCAAAATGTACTCTTTGGAAAAGGCTGTTACATATTTGCTTTTCTGAAAGCCGAGGGTGTGTGGATGCGGGTGTGTATGGGCAAGCTGTCCCCCATACAGCCCATGTTCTGGCCGGTTTGTATCTGGAGGAAACGGACGGTCTTACATGCTTTCTGTCCCCCATGGCAAGAGGTCAGCCCTGGGTACGTATCATGGTGACGTGGGGACTCTTTGCGCTAATTCTGGTCATTTTTTTTTTCTCTGTATAAAACTTACTAATTGAAATGGAATCCAGGAGCAGCAGCTACAATGCCCTATATAATTTCTCTCACAATCCTCGATCCTTCTCCTCCTCAGTAATCCAAGAAATAGAGATTTAATGAGATTTAATTTAGAGATTTAATGAGTAGGGACACCTGGGTGGCATAGTCAGTTATGTGTCTGCTTTTGGCACATTTCATGATCCCCAGATCTTGAGATCGAGCCCCACATTGGGCTCCCTGCTCAGTGAAGAGTCAGCTTTTCCTTGTCCCTCTGCCGCTCCCCCGGCTCATGCTCTTGCTCTGTCAAATAAATAAATAAAATCTTAAAACAAAAAGATTTCTTTTCTTTAAAGAAGAAAAATCCAAAAGCACTTCTGGCTTTCAACACCTCGTTCCTTCTGAAATATTTTAAACAGTGGTTTGGGGAAAAAAGGTGAAGATGGGTAAATGAAGAGCTGAATTAAATTCTTTTCCTATTCATCAGAAGCTTTTTATTAGATGACTACAAATTATCCAGAACAACCTAGAAACCTACAGGGCTCACTTTTGGTTCTGGGCTGGCTTCCTCTTTGCGGTCCTTCTGCCTCCCCCCGCCCATGCCTGCTCACCACCTCTTATCCCTGGGAGAGACCTGTCTTAGTATATTAATAAAATCATGAATGTCTGGACATGTGCCCCATCAAACCACTGCTTCTAGAATGACGGTTATATTATGCTCTGCCTCCTGTATCTTTCATGGGCGAGTTTCTGTGTGTCATTATAAAATACCGGAGAACACTCCTTATTAGCCCCATGATAGGCCAGCTCATCAATACTTGTCCAGGCCTGATGAGATCACGCTATGGTTCTTAATCAGAATGAAAGAGAGCAAGAAGTACCTTTATGAAAAAATTAATTAAAAATCAATCACCCCAGGTAAACAAAAAGCATTATGAGGGTACGCATGACAGTAAGAGTAATAATAAAACAAAGTGGCAACAGGCATGACTCAGAAATGGCCGAGAGATTACTGGTCACTTCCGTGCACAGCGGTGATCTTTTTGTTTGGCTTTTGGTAAAACACTTTCCTTTGAATATAAAGAGCAGCCACCTACCACTGTCAGGTGCTCTGGATGAATTTTCTGGGAGCAGAGATGGATTTCTGTGGAAGCATCCATACATCCGTCTGGTCCTCACCATGCCAAGCCGCAGGCAGGAGGCCTGACTGATGTTAGTTAGCAAGGGGGTGCACATGCAGGATTTCCACTTCAGAAGCAGCTGGAGGTCACGGCGTGCCCATTTCAGGGTCCCAGTCCCAGGCAGTCCTGTTCCGTCATGCTGGCAAGAGTCCCCCAAATCTGTAATTTCATCAAGCATTTCATGTGGGCCTTATGCAAAAATAAAAGCTAAGGGTGGCTCAGTTGGTTAAGTGTCTGACTCTTGGTTTTGGCTTGGGTCATGATCTCAGGGTCGCGGGATCGAGTCCTGCAGCAGGCTATGCGCTCAGCACTGAGTCTGCTTGAGAGTCTCTCTCTCTCTGCCCCTGTCCCTGCTCAATCAATCAATCAATCAATCAAATATTTAAAAAACTAAAAATAAAGGCTGAGAACCACGCTTGTAAGAAGTGTGCGATCCTTACCACAGAAAGTGCCCCAGCAAACCATGGGTTCCTGATGTCACAACAAATACATGCGTGTAAAAACCCAGCCCTGTTGAGACACGGGACACTTATATCCCCTCAACAGATCGCTCAGAAGCCCCACTGCAGGCCTGCCTCCCTTCCCACCTGGGCAACTGCCAAGCTGATTCTCACCACTGCAGGCTACTTGGAACTCTGCATAAAGTACGGAATCATACGGTGTTGCACCATGCTTCTTTTGCACTATGTCAGGGCTAGGAGATTTTGTGACATAATGAACATGGGACACTTAGCACAGGGCTGGGCCACATTGCCTCATGCCAGGTGCTATCCTCCTCCTCATCATCAGTATTTCTTCCTGTGAAGGTTTTTAAATGATTTCGGTTTTCTTTTTTTAAAAAAATTAATTAATTTATTTATTTTAAGGTGTTTGAGAGAGAATATGAGCAGGGGCAGAGGGAGAGGAAGAGGCAGACTCCCCACTGAGCAGGGAGCCCACCTGTAGCAGGGGTTCGATCTCAGGACCCCGGGATCATGACCTGAGCCGCAGGCAGATGCCTAAACGCCTGAGCCCCCCAGGCGCCTCTTATTTTGGTTTTCTTTGCTATTCAGAAATAAGGGGAATACATATGATGACCCCACAGCCTGGGAAAAGACTTCTTTTGCAGGCTGTTGGTCTTACTGTTGGAAGCTCTGACTCCATCAGGAAAACCCTACAGCCTCAGACAGGAGAAGGGTGACTGGCCTGTGATGGAGTGGCTGCCTCAGTGACATTAACAGCCAGCGCTCTGTGACTCCGACTACAGCAATCTATCATGAGTTCCCGGAGAGCCGGGGCCCAGCTGCTGGTGTGAATATCCCTGCTTCAGAAACACTGGTCCACAAGGCTCAGGAGTAATGCAGCCAGGTCCCCTCAGACACGGGAAGAAAGCGTGAATGTGAGAACCACTTTACCTACATCTCACTTTCTCTAAAGCTCGCCATGGGGTGGACTGTGGTCCCTTTAATTGCTTTCCAGCTACAATTACGACACTCAGAATACAGTTATTTAGGGGCGCCTGGGTGGCTCAGTTGGTTAGGCGACTGCCTTCGGCTCAGGTCATGATCCCAGAGACCCGGGATCGAGTCCCACATCGGGCTCCCTGCTCAGCGGGAAGCCTGCTTCTCCCTCTCTCACTCCCCCTGCTTGTGTTCCCTCTCTGGCTATGTTTCTCTCTGTCAAATAAATACAAAAATCTTAAAAAAAAAAAAAAGAATATAGTTATTTAGAAAAATAGGGAGACTACAGCAGGACACAAATATTATTCTTGTGTTCATTTCTGGTTCCACTGGAGTTCTTTATATGCGAATGTAGATAGCACAGCCACTAGTGTTAAGATTTATTTCATTACTTATGTATTTATTTTTGTCAAGAAGGCTTTCAACCTAGAGTCCCTCCAGAGCACAATAGAAATTCTTTCCAGGAAAATGAAATCTAGGCCTAAAAATTATTCGGCACCCGGCTGTATTTAGTAAGGTATTCCCCGGGGAACAAAGCCCAATATGAGACATGATGCCCTGTGTGGAAAAAATAACATTCATATGAAATAGTTTTCATTTGGAAGAAAAAAAAAGGGGGGGTAGCAAGAAGCCAAAAAGGCAGAAGCCCTGAAGAAGAGCCATTTCCGTCTGCTGGTAACAGAACAAAAGGGCTCACCGGAAGGACATGCCAGTTCATTCTATGGCAACCAAGACATCTGTGTTCGGACACAGAGAACAGAGCGAGTACTTAGAATTGTGTGAACTCTTGGGAACAGCACCTTGAGGCCCTACAGTCCTACTCACTTATGGTTATCTTGGAAAAATCCCTTTGCTTTGCTGGGAGGGTGTAATTTTGTGGGTATTCCCATTCATAAATTTGTTCAGTATTTATTCAGCACCAATTTTGTGTCAGGTACTGGGCAGGCTACAAGCTTCTTTTGGCTCTAGCTAAATTAATTAACTTATTTAAAAATCCCTCATTATCATGCAGAAGGGTAGACAGGCTAATTCCATGAAAAACTGAATTGTGGTTTGATTTAAAAATATGTAGGGTTATTATTTCTTTCCAATAGGCAAAACGGTAGGGTTGGATCTGTCCCGTTACTGCATGGCTTCCCCTACGTTCTGCTCCGTGCACCTTATGTGTGTCACGTCTCCTTTGTGAGTTGACCTCCTTCAAGGCGGGGATTGGGTTTTATGCCTCTTCATCTTTCTAGGGCTTACCACAGGACCCAGGATCTATAAATTAATCAAACGATTTTTTTTTCAAATAATTTCTGAATAGATGAATAAAATGCCTCAGAAAAAGTACTTACAAACATAAAGACTTAATAGGAAGCAATTCAATTAAGAATCATCTGGAGAGCTGATTTCAAATGCTCGTTTCTGGGCAGTCCCCGGGGGAAACCTTCCTTAGGTCGGTGCTAGGTCTTGGGAAAGCAAGCATTTAACAAGCTCCTCAGGTAGTTCTTAACTTTGGCCATATTTGGGAACCTCTGCTCCGAAGTAAACACAGCAATACCAACAGAGAATGAGCTGAAGAATAAGGAATAAGGTTTTAGCTGTAGACCTTATTTGTATGGACAATAAACACTGGAACCTAAATAAACTTAAAAAAAAAATAAGCTGATGCTAGTGTTCATTAGTACAGAAGTTCTGTTTCAAAGTCAGCCTTCCTTTCCCTGGTGGCATACCATGAAGTAATTTCCCTCTGCCCTAGTGCTGGGAGGTCTGAAGCCCCACCTGCTGAGTTTCTTGGACCTTAGGGGTCCCATCGCTAGGACGTTCATTGCCCCATTGCAGTTTCTGATGTAAATGAGGACCATTCTGAGGTTGTCTGAGAGGTAAATTTGCTACCCACTGATTTTCACAAATCCTGGAAGTCCTGCAAAATCCTCTTAAATAAGTATCAGATACAGAAACAAAATGGGGAAATGGAATGGTCTTCAAACTCATCTGTTGCGCTGAAGAACACAGGCCCAGGGTGACCCACGGAAGCCCAGGCCCATATTAGTAAACACATATTTTAAGGAAAAGCCTCAGACATGCCCCAATTATTGCACAGATGTCCAGGTTAGAGCAGGACAAATGGGGTAGTAGCTCTAATTGGCTCCACGGACAAATTCAAATGTTGAATAAGCCAGAGAAAGGGTGAGATTGTTGCAGCAACACTTTGCAGTAACTTCTTATAAAGGAATACTCGATTGACCTCTGACAATATGATACGGCCCCTTCTAGAACCAGCCACGAAGTGCCGCTTGCAGGCTAACGAATCCACAGTGTTAAGCAATGATGCTTCCTGCAGTCCAGGGCAGATGACAAGAGCCTATTAGCTTTCCTCTACCCCAGACGCAAATGCGAGAGTCTTTCATGCAAATTTTTCCATTTGCAGTTCAATGTAATTGCACACATTGTGTATCTACTTTCCTAGGGTCTCCTCAGCTAGCTGCTAGAAGTATAAAGCAAAATGAGTCTTAGTCTCAAACCATGCAATGTTTAAAATCTGCTAGGATAGTTACCTAAAACAAATAACATCATAAGGGTAGAATATAAACAATCCTTAATCATGATATAGACCTCAAACTTTAATGTGCATACGAATCTAGGGATCTTGTTATAATGCCGGTTCTGATTCAGTCGGTCCAAGACAGAGCCCACGATTCCTGCGTTTCTAACAAGCTCCCCAGTAACACGCTGGTGTTCATGTGAGAATCACACTTTGAGTACTGACACGGCAGACATCGGAGTGGAAGGGTCAAGTAGACAATCAGGTACACGCCTTTGGAGTCCAGGAGAAAGGTGCAGATACAATTTGGGGTGTTACAGACATGTGGATGACCTTGAAAACCATGAGTCCCCAAGAGAGTGAAAGTCGAAAAAAAAGACCAAGGAGTTCGGTACAAAGAATGCTTTTCAGGCATGAAAAATCTGGCTGGATCAAAGGGTTCCTATTGAGAGTAGCGAAAAAGAGTTAGTTGCTCAACACTGGAGTCTGGTTGTAAAGGGTCTTCAATGCCACTTAAGAGAATCTGGGCTGAAGAAACAATTCTTGTTCTTGATGATCTCAGGGGAAATCTAGCAGCACACGGGGCTGATGGCAAGATGACATCAGCCTCCCCGGTCACAGCGCCCAGCGCTTATACAAATAGACTCATCTTAAACTAGTTAGGCTAATACACTAGTCTGGGGCTCCAGGAATTCCACAAAACGGGTAAGAAAGCAATTGTGAGTGACTTTCTCAATGCTGCAAGCCAGTTATTCCCAAAACCGAGGGCAGGGTATAAATATGACACATCTCTGGTAATTGCTTTCTTTTGGATTAAGACTAGCAATTTTCTTGTCATAGCTGGGCCTAGTAGAAAGGGAGTGGGGACATTTGGACAGCTCGGGCAGTTTTTGCAATTTGAAAAGCCATCTACTGTTAATTTCTTTTAAATTAACATGGCAGATTCGGCATTAACACCAAATTTGTTTTCTCTTGTGGTCTCTTTGGTCTGATACTTGTTAGAGCTAAAACCTTTATTTAATTCTGTTATGTACAGACCTGTGGTGGCTTGTTATTTCCCTCTGCCTTGGACTGACTGGATTGCTAGAGTTTTTGGCAAAAAGCGGATGTGGGTCGCAGGCACACAGGTTCCCTGATCCTGCCGGCCTGCTAATGACACCAACGGTATACATTTCCAGGACTGCATTAAGGGGACCTCCCCTTTATCTAGAAAGTTCTATTTTGCTTACACAGAACCATCTGATGCAAAAGTTCTGGTGACTATTCCAGCGTTTGTTATGTTTCTTTCCCCTATATTTAAAATACTTCACTTTTATCACGCAAACAATTTTAAAAAAGCTCCCCGATGACCCACAGTCAACCAAACCAGAAGCACAAAGCAGTTTCCCTCCAGCTTGCCTTTCTTGCCTCTTCTTGTCTTAAATCAGAAACCATTACCAGAGGCTAGAGAAAGCAGTAGTAATGAACTTTTGTACCTTGATATCAATTTAAAACTACTTTTGGCTAAGGTGATTCTTCTTGAATACTGAATTTTTTTTGCTGATTCACACACAGTAAAATTCACGCTTCTGGGTGCGCAGGCCAGTGGGTTCTGAGAAACGCCCAGTTTGGAATGGTAACTGCCGTCAAAGTATTTGGAGTCAAGTCCTTCCCTCACCTCAACGCCTCGCGACCTCCGATCTGGGTCTGCCCGACGATTCTGTCCTTTCCAGAATATCATTATCTTTTCTCTTGCATCACTTCCTTACGTGCGATTATCACACGACTCCTACTTGCTACGCTCTGTGAGGAATTCTTTCCATTCAATCAAGCACAATATCATTTTTAATTTTTTTTTAAAGATTTTATTTATTTATTTGACAGAAAGAAACACAGCCAGAGAGGGAACACAAGCAGGGGGAGTGAGAGAGGGAGAAGCAGGCTTCCCGCTGAGCAGGGAGCCCGATGTGGGGCTCGATCCCGGGTCTTCAGGATCATGAGCTGAGCTGAAAGCAGTCGTTTAACCAACTGAGCCACTCAGGCGCCCCACATTTTTAATTTTCCAAACCATTTGGAAGTGAACAATAACAGCAACATGGTTTCCCATCCTAAAATTCTCCCTTGATCTTTCACGCCCAGACTTCAAATCCACATCTTCTGATATTTCTGTTGAATGTATAGATCTTAATGTGTAAGCGGGTTTCACATGCTCTCCCATAGAGAGCTGGAAGCAACCCACATTTAGTCGTTAGAATCTCACATGCAATTTCTATCAACACCCCCGTAAAGGGGTGCAGAAGGAACCAACACGAAATTTATTTCACTCTCAAGGGCTCCCGGCATGTCCTTTCCGGTTTCCATTCTGTGTCAGAGCCCACAGTGAGCCGATTTGACACAGAGGTGACAGCGTTTCTTTTCTTCTCTTCCATTTAATTATTTTTAGCAGAGACAGAAAGAGGTCTCAGAATTGCTTTCAGCACCTTCTTTTCAAATACGGTGTTCCAAGTTCAAGCTCAAACTTAAGTGTAATGAGCCTGTTATCAACACCTGACAGAACGGAGTATAATGAATGAACCCATTCAAACACCCTCTTGACAAGACTGCTTATATCTTTCCTTATGAAAGCACAGTATAGATTTATTTCTGTCTACTTTTTACGCATATCGTTTTCATAAACTATCTTGGTGCCGCAGCAATGGTAGGAGTTTCTGAGGAAAACCGCTTCACTCTGCCGCAGAGAAAAAAACAATGAAACCGGAGTGGAAACAGCCCTACCCTTTCCGCTGGCTCCAAGAAGTCATTGCGGGTTCACCCAAAGCAATCAGAAGACACATGTCGACTTGGGAGACGCATTCGCTGTGTCCCGTGGAAGTCAAGCAGCAAATGTGATTATGTTCTTTAGGAGTTTATAGAGAAGACAATTTCTTAACATGCATTAGAAAAAAACCCCAGAGACTCAGAGGCTATGTGAGGTAGAAAAGAGATCAAGGGACAGAAGAACACATATGACTTCCTAAGGACTTCTCATGATTTTAGCATGTGCTGTCTTTAAGGGCTTAATGTACATATTTGCATGTTAGGCTTAATTTGCCATAACGCTTTTATGATATCAAATGAACAGAAGCTAATTGTTTTCTGTCGTAAGGCCCCAACCTAAAACAGACACATCAAGATTCATTGAAGGGCATAAAGTTCCCAAAACAGTAAAAGAGTTGGATGGTCTGTCATCCTTTAGTACATGATTTCTCAACATGAGAACTGGTTTTGTATGTATTCTTTAGATAAAGCAAGGGGCTGTTTAATCTATTTGAAAACCCAGCAGCCAAAATAATCAGCTCTTAGTCTACATTCCCATTATAACACTTTGGATGTTTTAAATTTATACTTATGGTCTACTTGAATACGCAAGCAAATACACCCCTGCAAAGAAAAGACAAATATTTATGTACAAATAAACAGTGTTTTAGCGAATAGGCACTCAGATGTGAGGGCTGATATTTTATGACTTGACTCTTAGCCTCGATAGAACATGCTCACAAGGCAGCATTTTTCTTTGGGGATAAGTCATAACTGCCATGGAGGGCTATTAGGGGCCCATTTACTGACGTGGGACCCAACCTACAACTCCTACCGAGAAATGCTGTTTAAAAAGAAAGGCTGATTTTCAGGAAAATCTCCCCAGGGACTGGAAGAAGTTCCCCAGGGTAGTGTCAGACGTGCAATGCGATATTCCTTATTGGAAAAGAGAATATCTTGTGGCAGCAGTTTTTGCTAAGTGAGGTATGGCAGGAGGGCATAATTTCTCCATGGAAGATATCTGCGGGTTTGCACCGATGAAAAACTCACAGCCTCAAATCCAGGCTGATTTTAGAAATCTCAGGGACATGGGGGAGAGAATGTTTATTTCCCTATCTATGTATGAGAGGTATGCCCTTTAGGTTAAAGTCTGAGTGTTTCCTGGGTGTGGACTTGGCCGAAGGTAGTGGGATGAAGTGGTGGGAAGTTCTACATCAATTTCACAATTGAGCCACAACGTCTCTAATGCCCCAGAGTGGTTATCAAAACAACCCGAATTCTCTTCCCCTGGTCAGGTGCTGCAGGCGCAGGAGGAACTTTGCAACATACATGCGTCTGTAGATATCAGGCACCTCCCCACTCCTGCCTTCACTCAGACATGGACTCAGACCCTAAGAAGCTTACGTCCTGCCTGATGACTAAAAAAAGTGGGGCAATAACTATTACTTGGACATGGCATTTACTATGGAATAGAGCAGGTGAAAAACATTGTGCCTTGCATCTCCGTGTCTCTGGATCTCCCAAAAGTTCTGTCTCATGCAATTCAAGGAGCCCAAACACAGACAAGGTAGAGAGGAACATCAGTCATGATTTGTGGCAGGTCCTAAGAAAGCTAAGGGCCAGCTTGTGCTGTCTCTTCTGCTCACCAGTGACCACGTGAGGATGGTGGGCAGGATCCCCGATGGCAGGTGGAGCACCAGTCTTTGTTTTTATCGAGCTGCAGCTCATTTGAAATGTTGAATATTGCATGCAATTAGAAGATATTATTCAGTTATGTCTTATGTGCAATTCAAATGTTCAATATTCAACATTTCAAATTCTTCCAAATGATCATCTTTCTTTCTCCAACCAACGATCCATCATGGAAGGACGGGGCAGATTATTACTTACTGCTCATTTCAAAATCAGGCCACCAAAGAGATTCTCGTCTTTCTTCTTAAACTGACAAAATTCCTGGAGAATATATCAATGCCTACAACTAAGAGTCCAGAAACAACAGCCAACACTTGAGTATTCACTACATGAAAGGGTTTCTGTTTGGTGTTTTAGGTGCGATCTCTAAGTCATTTATTCAAACCCATGCGCTATGCATGTGATGCACTATATATATATATATATATATATATATATATATGTATATATACACAACACATATATATGTGTTGTGTATATATACATATATATATATAGTTTTTAAAGATTTTATTTATTTGACAGAGAGAAACACAGCCAGAGAGGGAACACAAGCAGGGGGAGTGAGAGAGGGAGAAGCAGGCTTCCCACCGAGCAGGGAGCCCAATGTGGGACTCGATCCCGGGTCTCCAGGATCATGACCTGAGCCAAAGGCAGTTGCTTAACCAACTGAGCCACCCAGGCGCCTCAATATATTTTTATACTTATTTACATTTCCCTAATTTAGTCATCCCACTCTAGGAGATAAGTGATAGATGAGAAAAATAATGTACATTAGTGGAATAGCACTAGCTTTAGAGTCTGATTAAAATTCCAGGTGCATTGGTAGGAAAGCTCTCAGGTGAACTAGCCTGCTTGCTCTGGGAGTCCATCTCCACCTACCAGTTCTTTGGCCTTGGGCCCATTATTTTGTTATTTTTCCTTCTGGGTCCTCTGCAGTCACATGGGGATAAAGCCTCCCTGAGTTGTGAGTAGATATAAGGAGCCAGTATAAATAATCTGCCTAGAGCAGCGTCTAACATATATAAATACCCCCATTGGTTGGTTCTCTGCCTTCTTTTGACTTCCCAGCTGAATGTCCGCAGACAAGCCACTTCCCCCTTCTCAACCCAAGGAAATGCTGGTATAACACCTGCCTACCTCACAGGCTCCGAAGAGATAATACACATGACAGTGAAAATAGTTTGGGAATTATAAGGCTCTAGAGAAATATGATACCATGTTCGGGACTTCTAAGATTGTCTCTAGTCCTGAGATCTCCTCCTAACTCTCCATTTTTTGTTTTTTGTTTTTTGTGGAATTAATAAATAGAAAGTAATTCCTCTGTGCTCACAGATGGGATAGAGAGAAAAATAATGGAGAAGAAGCTCTCAAGACATTTGCGGTATGGGAGCTAAGACAGACAAGAAAACCAGTGATGACCACACAGCATCCTAAATGCTGGGGTAATGGGACAGAAGGAGGCAGGAAGACACAGACTCAGCTTACAGAGGACAGAGGAACCACAGAAGCCTCTCTGGGAGTCCACTGTTCAATATCACCGTGTCCCCAGATACTCCCAGTTGATGGATTCAACCTCTCTTTCCCCAATAGGTATCTTTTGAAAAGAAGCGAATTCCTGTCTATCTCAGGTGCCTTATGATGGTTTGCTATACAGGAGCGCAGTGATCAAGGTCCTCTTCAAGAACTCCCACGTCCTGTAACTCTCTAGGGTTGGGCCGGCAGGATGCCAAGACTGTAGAATTCACCAGAAACCTTCAGATACAAGTTGTTTGGGTGAAATCTGACTGTCCCGACACATGCCTCAGAAGACGGAGATTATGATCATTCTGTCATTACAGATAACTTAATAGTTTGATATCATTAAGCAAAAGGGTCTGGGAATCATAATCATTACTGTTTGACACCTTCAGTACATCACTCCACAGATTCTCAGCCTTACCCCACTGCTTTCCAAACTTTCTCAAAAGACCCACGAATGGCAGCCGAGAGGAACTAAGGGCTTGGGAGGGGCTTGGGGTCTGCATCGGGCATCTCAGTTTTTTAAGTTTCACACTTTATCCTAAAAAGTATGCCAATTTTTCAGTCTAAGCCCAAAGGGAAATATATGTGTTTTAATTACATATTATTTAATATCTTATACTATACAATCATATTATTTTCTGTCCAAATCTTGTTTAGTTTCATTTCTTAATATCTCTCTTTCCCAATCATGAAAGGAACATCACTGTAAGAAATCAGGAAATGATATCCAAATACAAATTTAAAAAAAAATTAAGCTGGGGGAGGCTGGGTGGCTCAGTCAGTTAAGCAGCTGCCTTCAGCTCAGGTCGTAATATTGGGGTCCTGGGACTGAGTCCCGCCTCGGGCTCCCTGCTCAGTGGGGAGTCTGCTTCTCCCTCTCCCTCTGTCCCCCTGCTTATTTGGGCACCTGCTCTCAAATAAAGAAATAAATAAAATCTTTTTTTTTTTAACAAATAAGTTAAACTAGAATTCCCAAACTACTAATCATAGTTGGTACTTTTCCTTCTGCCTATTTCCATATTTAATGTACACAACAAATAAATACACCATTACATGAAAATACACGTACAACTGGAGATCTTCTTGGATCTGCATCTTCAAGGCTTTTTTCACTTAAGAGTAATTATTTGATGAACATTTCTACATAACAGTTTAATGAATGTAAAAGTATAGGGGCGCGTGGGTGGCTCAGTCGCTTAGCATTTGCCTTTTGCTCACGTCTTGATCCAGAGTCCAGGATCGAGCCCCACATCGGGCTCCCTGCTCAGTGGGAAGCCTGCTTCTCCCTCTCTCACTCCCCCTGCTTGTGTTCCCTCTCTAGCTGTCTTTCTTTCTGTCGAATAAATATATAAAATCTTAAAAAATTAAAATAAAAAAATAAAATACAAGATTTGTGGGGTACCTGGCTGGCTCAGTTGTTAGAGCATGTAACTCTTGATCTTGGGGTCATGAGTTTGAACCCTAACACTGGGCATAGAGCTCACTAAAAAAAAAAGAAGAAGAAAGAAAAAATAATAATTTTTTTTTTTTAAAGTAAGGAATGTATGACCTGGTTTGAATTCAAACTCAACTTCCTTATCAGCCTCTGGTATGGTATTAAGTGAGGTTAATGGCATTAGTTTGTTCAGAGGGTGGTTGTAGGAATGAAGTAATCCAATGTGTGGGAAGTGCTCAGATGTCCCCCAGCACAGGGTACTTGCTGTTTAAGCTCTGAGTGGTGTTTCTGCCCACTAATTTAAGAGGCTACATTTTCATATACTGGATTCCTTTATGTGTTTTCATCTGGGAACTCCTGGACCTTTTATTTCCTCTCCTGAGAGCCATCTATTTATGCATTCAAATGACCTTGATTTTTACATGCTGTCTTTACAATTAAAATGTCCAACTGGCTAGGCTAATTCTCCTGTGCTTCTTTTTGGGATTTGCCTGGCTATTCTTTCTTGTCCATTTTTTCCATATGAGCTTTAGAATAACTTGCTTAGTTAACATTTTTTTCTTGTTCTTTGCATTTAAATTGTATTTGCTGAATATTTGAATACATGACCCTTTAAATTCCTTATACAGTTTACTACTCTTCATTTTCATTACATATCGCTTTATTTGTATCATTGTCTGCTCTATTCTTCAGCCTTTTTCTACCACAATATCCCCTAGCCTTGATACACATGCAGTTATTTTTAAAGAACTTTGTCTCCAATTTGACGTAAAAAGAGATGAGAGAAAGGGAAATACTGTTCTGATACATCAAAAGTACAATCTATGTATCGATATATCCAAGTAGCATTCCCAAAGCTTAGTCCTTGGAACACTGCTGTTACAGGATGTTAACAGGCTTTATTACATAGGAAAAAATAGTGGGCTGTGTGAAAAATGCATTTCAGAAAGCCTAAGTTAAACAGAATTAAATACGTTTTTCTTCTGCAAGAATTCTCACAAACTTAATATACTTTCTAAATCTCCAAAAAGAGATCTATTTTGCAGAAGTGCCCAAACATTTGACCAAGTGCCCTTTTCTAGAAGGAACATACCTTAGGGATTAAGCTCCTAGACGTTCCAGTTTGGGAAATTCTACTGTGAATGGGTTGCTTCCAAGATTTTGAAGTGGGTACCAAGGGAGAATTTTTTTTTTCCTCTTTCCACAACCACCGTTCAGAGAGGTGGACTGTTCATCTTTAAATCTAGGATAATTTGTCTTGAGTCTAAAGGAAATTCCTCTAGATTTGGTCTGTGGACTGACTGTGAGTTCTGCTCTTCCACAACAGACTGTGTTTTACCCTCTAATGTCTTCATGTAGCTTTTAGTGGGAAATAGGGTGAGACCCAAGAAACCAAACACTACTCTAAGTGAGAAGCCCAGGCCATTATTCTATTGGTTAGACACTGAAATGATTTCAACATTAAGTCAGAACAGTTGACTAGCACAGAAAAAATGATTCTTAAAATATATACTGAATTTATTTTTACAATTCTTCATTTAGAAGAGAAGGATTTTTCTCCTCTAGGGAATTTTTATTATTTAAACAAAACAAAACAAAAAAAACCACCCTGCACAAGTATTAGGCTATGTACCAAAATAAAGTTGGGTTTTTTTTTCCTTCTCTCTCTCTTTTTCTTTTTTGGCAGGCAGGAAATCATTTTCACGCACTCTATTTGTTGGGCCTTGGGGTAAAATTATATTTCATAGTTCCCTAGTTCCCAGGCTATGGTAAAAAAGAGATTGATGTCTGAAATTTCAACTATATTTGTCTTATAAATTTGTTTGATTCTCTTGAGAATAATTATCTCATATCATTTAAAGGTTAGTAATTCCTTAGGAATGACCTCTCTGTTATAATTAGAGCAAGGGTATTTACATTTAGCTAGGAAAATTGAAATCCAATGAACTTAGTTTCTGGCATTACTACTTTATTAAATTGTTGCTCCCTGAAACAAATAGCAGGAGTCATAGGGGCACTGATCAATTGAATAATCACTGTTTTCTGTAATTTGCTTAAAATGGCTAATGGTATAAAGCACAATAAAATAACATATAGGAAAAAATATCATAATACAATACTAACTCTATATAAACTAGGGCAAGGTGTGGCTCTTCAGAGGGATTTCCAATTACCTCTTTCCCAATTTTACCAGTAATTTAGTTAGTCCCAGACATCACCTTCAGGATTTCAATGGAGCAGGAAGGAAGGAATGAGAAAATTAAGGAAGGAAGGAAGGAAGGGAGCAGGAAAAGAAAAAAATCTGAACTTATAAATGGTGAATCTAATAAAAATCACTCTTTTTAATCAGACACTCTAATAAAGCCAAAAAAGAGAGAAAGAAAGAAAGAAAAGAAGAGAAAAGAAAAGAAAGACTTAGCTTTGTGCAGACTACTCAGAACATGAGGGAATATGGGTTAGAAAGACATGGCTAGGGAATTTAAGAGAACCTTCAATTTCTGTCCTCTCACATCCAAGACAGTGGAAGATGGGAACAACCCAGCTATGAGATTTTGAGTGAAGTGGTTCTTTCACTGCTCTTAGAAGAATATTATAGTTAATGATAGATCCTTGCACACATTGGTGTTTCTCCAACATCACAGGCTTTATGCTGTTGGGTCATGTGCTCAAGACACTAAGAAGACTCTTGAATCTAGTCCCAAGATACATACAATTTTTCTTATGTGTCCTTAGATTCAAATCAAAAGCTCCATATGGAAGGTATTATTCACTCTTGTAGCATCCATCAATAATCCTATTATCAGAGAAAAAACTCAAGACTTAGCAAGAATGTCGGATAGATGACAACTTCTTTCATCTCCTACTTCATATTACAACAGTCAGCTACTAGCCTATCGTACTTAACCTAATACCACAGTGACCTGGAAAAGTACCGTTCTGGCTCTTGATGCCAAATGTTAGGATGAGCTTTTAAAGCCCAGGTCTTTGTCTTTATGAGTTGAACAATTAGAGCATTTTATAGAGCAGGAATCCCTAGGAAGAATGTCGCTCTGTTAAAAAACAAAAACAAACACAAAAGCCTATTTCCAGGGACAAAAGGAATCAGAAAGCTCAAATGTCTCCCAGTAAAAAACAGAAACTTAAAGTCTAGGTCAGTTGCAAATATTGAGCGTGATTTTTATATTACAATGTGTTATGGAATATCAGTCTGAAAATCTAATATAAAAGCACATGTAACAGAAGCAAACTGCTTTTGAAGGATACTTCCATAATCTAGGGTGGCTGGCTCCCATAAACTTTGGCTCCCTTAAACAAATTTTACTAATAAGTTCCTCTGGAAAAAAATTATAAAGCATTGAGAAAATAATCTACAATAAGGGTCAGCAGACATAACTAATAGGATAATTAGAGCTCAGACATATTAAAATAATTACAGCATACTTTAAAATGATTAAAGAAATGAAGGAATACAAACCATGATGAAATAATAGGATACAACAAAATTAACTAAATGATTTTGAACAAAACCAAATAGGACTTTAAGAAATAATAATGTAGGCACTGAAATTAAAAATTAAAAGCAGATTGGCTATGGCAATTAATATACTAATTATTAATATATCAGGAGACAGATTTGGGGGAATTACCTAGAGAGGGGAATGGAAAGATTTTAGAAATGAAAGAAAACAAAATAAAAAGAAGTGTTTAAGATGCATGCAGAAAAAAAGCAAAAGCCCAGCCTGCATACAAGTTTGAGAAAGAGAGAACAGAGAAAATGGGGGTGTGGAACTAAATTATCCTAACTCCTGAATATTTTCTCTTTTCTTTTCTTTCTTTTCTTTCTTTCTTTTTAATATTTTCAAGGACTGCTGATTTGAACCTTAAGACCACAAATGTTTGTTTTAGAGAACTACATGTGTTCCCTTGTTTCAGAGAATTATGTTTTCTCACTTTAAACTGTCACAGGGGGTTGTGATAATGGCTTCAGTGATCATGAAGTTAGTACGAACAAACAAACAAACAAAATTACATTTTTTCCAAGTAAAAGATAATAATGCAGGTATTTTAAAGATGATTTCTAATAGTAAGAAAAGAATCTCTTCTTCCACAGCTAAAACAGGTAAAAAGCTGGAAAATTTTCTCTAACTGTGGAGAGACATAAGTCCACATGTTGGGAAACAACTGAGTTTAGCAGGATTAAAAAAAAAAAAAAGAGCCACTGCATTATCTAGACACACTAGAGATCAGAGTGAAACATCAAAGAAAGTTTAAAAAAAAAACCCGAGAGATAAGAGACATTACTTACCAAGGAACAACCATTAGAAGGACATAAAAGTTACTATTCATTCATTCATTCCTAGTTTCAGCACACGCTTCAAATATTCATGAAACCCCTCCTTCCTCTTATTGGAACCGTGGGGATGACACCAGGCCCACCTGGACCATCAGGATCATCTTCTGGTCTCAATATCCTAATCATATCTACAAAGTCCCCATACTACAGAAAATACATTCACAGGTTCCATGGATTAGGACATGGACATCTTGGGGTGAGGGGTAGGATTCTGTCTCCCAGAGAGAGATGGCTTCCCTATTCCTTTGGAAGAACAATCATCCGAAAACTCTGTATCTGGCTAAAGATAATATAAGAATATTTCAGGCAACAAACAACTGAGAGTCTAACAGGCACAGACCCTGTTGAGAGAAGCCCTAAGGGCTTTTCTTCACTAAGAAGAAAATTGACTACAGAAGGGGGGAATGAAGAGCAAGACGCAAAAGTTTTTTAAAATGCACAGATATGCATTAACTATATTAAAAACAATGATACAATGTCTAATTCTGAACGTTTGAAAGACACAGTGGCATAAAAATCCTGACAAGCAACCATATGGAGGACGAGGTAGGGACTCCCGCACTGACATGAGTCCAGCAACCAAAGGCTCTAAGACGCCACAATGTTGATCAACTGCAGAGATTGCATGTTAACATTTTGAATAAACCCTTAAAGAAATATACGGAAACGGAGAGGGGAAAAAAAATCCACCTGAAAGATGCCACAACCCACAGACTCAAAATACAGCACATGCACCTCATAAGACAGCCTCAGCATATGAGAAACAAAAATGGACAGACTTGCAAGATGAAATTAATAAATGCACGTTTCTAATTTTATCATACTGCTCTTAGAACTGATAGATAAAGGAGGCAAAAAATTAGAAAAGATATATGATAGATGACCAATTAACAGGCTTGAGCTAATGAACTTGTAGAGAGCCCTGTACTTGCCCATAGAGTCTGTATTCCTTTCTAGAACACCCGGATAGTTGCAAAAATTCACCAAACGCTAAGCCGCAAACCAAATGATATATTTCAGTGCTGTCCAATGGGAACATTGTGTGCATTTTAGAGTGTCTGGTAGCCACATTTAAAAATGTGAAAGGCAGGTGAAATTCATTTTAATAATACACTTTATTTTACACAATGTATCCAAATACTATTTCTTTTTCATACTAAGTCTTAGAAATACAGCGCATCTCAATGGGGACCAGGTCCATGTCAAGCATTCATTAGCCACATGTCACGAGTGATCACTGTAATGGGCAGAGCAATCCCCTATCACACAGACCACCATCTCTTACCCCAGGGTAATGGAATTAGAAATCAAAATCAAAAGAGCATTTAAACAATCACAAATCGTGATGTTTGGAAATTTCAACGACACGTTCAAACACATCTCAAATATAGAAGGGGGCACGACAGTATTTGTGGAAGAGCAACAGAGAGAACTGTGGCCCAGAGTTGGGGGAGACATGTTACAAGATTGCTTCTTGTGTTCTTAGCTGCCAAGTTAACCAATGTTTCCAGAGATTCTGAATTCTAAATTCACACATAAAACACAAAGGTCCTCGAACAATGCTGAAGTCACGTCATGTTGAGGAAGAAGACACAGAATCCTACGTGTGCTTTCCTTCTGGAGGGGACTCACTTGTGAGAAGGCAATGGAGAAGAACTGTGTTCTCACTGTTCCCAAAGGGTCAGGTCGACAGGGGGGACATGGTCTTTCTGAGCATAAGAAGTGGATGTGGTTTTTATTTCCATGAGTCTTCTTTTTCAAGCAGAACTTAGAATATTTTTTAAAGATTTTATCTATTTATTTGACAGAGAGAAACACAGCCAGAGAGGGAACACAAGCAGGGGGAATGAGAGAGGGAGAAGCAGGCTTCCTGCCGAGCAGGGAGCCCGATGCGGGGCTCGATCCCGGGTCTCCGGGATCATGACCTGAGCCAAAGGCAGTCGCTTAACCAACTGAGCCACCCCGGCGCCCCAGAACTTATTTTGATGGAGATACTTTCAACAGAAATGTAGAAGTCCCTGCAATTGTTTTTTGTGGTGAAAAACTGAACTCATGGAGTAAGACCTTCTTTCCAGATGCCATTCTTCCTACGAATAAGCTCATAGTCACCACTGACTTTGCATTTTAGTCCTATGCTTGCCTGTATGAAGAGGCAGCAAATGTAGGTGGCTTGAAGACTCCCAGAGACTGACTCCAGGGATTTTTGCAATTCTCATTAAAATCTTTCCTGCCTAGACATATATTTCTTCAACCCTGGCCTCATTTGCTGCAAACTCTGGGATGAAGATTTATATCAGACTCTGAGAAGGTTTGAGGGAGGGACCATAACTTCTATTTTCCTGCTACTTCCCACAAAAGCTGCGGCAGGGTTGTGGGGTCTATAGAAGGAACGTTCATCGAAGATTATTTACTATGGGCAGCCTGTGTCTGGTGGACCACGGCCCCTCTCTGCTCCTCGGGGCATGCCATGGGTGCCCCAGACTCACGCTGTGAGAGTGATCATCATGAGACTGAAAATAAAATGAAACTGAAAATAAAAGAACATTTATTAAATGGCCCTGTGCATGGGGTTCTGGCTTATGTAAGTGAGTAGAGCAGTCGCAATCCACACCCTTTGGGAGCTCACAATATCAAATAGGAAATTTTTCACAGCCTAGAGGCGCCCCAGTGAGGTAAGGCGCTTAAAAGCATGCATTCACCTCGCAGAGCCCAGCTTTTCTCCTAGCCAGTGGTCACTTTATCTGGCCTCCAGGCTCTAGCTAGGCTACCATGTGGAAGCAGCTAAACCTCAGCTTACTTAAAAGGTCCGTTGTTGGGGGAAAGGAGGAAGTCCATTACTCGAAGAATTTACTGGAAATCCCTGTGCTAAGTTAATCCTTCTACCAGAACCTCCACAAGCCTGGAGTGACTTCATGTTCACAAGATCCAGTGAGCCTCAGGCAGGTTTCAGAGGTGGATGCCATATTGTTCCTTCCATCCAGAAGCTTATTGGTGACCCAATGGGGGTGAGGCAGGCCTAGTTACCAGATTATGATAGAGGCCAGCAGGTATAATACAACACATTTCCATATGAGGACATGAAAATGAGCACATGGAAGAGAAAATGGTTCCTTTGGACATGTGCGGAATCACAGAAGGCTTCGAGGAGAAGAGGGTATTTGAATTAGGTCTTCAAGTCAGCTGGGATGTTGACAGGCAAAGGCCAAGAAGTAAGCATTGCCAACCTTTGGATGGGTTGTGGAAGAGTTGGGGAAAATGATGATTTTATGGGTCAGGCTGTCCAATAATTCTTTTCTACAAGGGGCCTATTTCATCTACCTCAAAAACCCTTGGATCTATGTTGGGAAGGAGGATTGGGACATGTCCCAAATGTCGCTAGGAACCATCCCTGCTCTACCTCTACCTGCTGCTGCTGCTTGCTCCATTTCATCTGGAAGGTGCTGCACCCCAAAAGTACCACAATGACAAAGAAAAGAATAACTCCCCCACCCCAAAGCAGCAATGCCATATGAATAAAGACTTCTGGGACTGTTCAGAAACCCATCATCATCCAGCCATCCCTGCCTTTCTAGGCCACCATCAGATGACCGAAAAGCAAGGCTTTCCCACCCACTGCCAAACATGTGTGGCCATTTCCTCCCATCCTGGGAGTCAGCAAATAGACCTCTGTGGGCATTGTGTCTGCCAGGCTCAGGTTTGGAGGGCTTCAAGGGTCAAGGGAGCTCAGCAAATGAAAGAATCCAGCCCCTCTGAGTTTAGTCCAGAGGACACACAGTCATGAAGCAGAAATGGTAGTTTCTTACTCAGAGAGTTTTTCAGGGAGACGTGGTTTAGAAATTAACATGTCTAGCCTGATACAAGATGTTTCTCTCCAGTGAGGCACCCCCTGCCCCAAGCTAGCCCCTTGACTCTTCCTGTCGATTTGGGATCACACACTCAAGAGGCACCTGTTTGTTCTTTCACTCTACATGATTGCAACTATCAGGGTGAAGGACAGCTGTAATCAGGGGTCATCTTCTTGGGAGAAGATTTGCACCAAATTCCAATTTAGGTGTATCCTGCAATTTCCTCTGCCCGTGCTGATCTCAGATGAAAGCACATACTCATTGATACCATTCCTATCAAAGTAAGCGATTATTAACTATCTTACTTTCTTCTAAAGAAAAAGTTAAGTGCTGCCCTGGTCCAGGATTTCACAACCTTACATCCAAAACCAGCCAACTTCAAAAGAACATTTCAGCTTTGTGAAATGAGACCTCTCAAAACTCAGCAGCTAAGTTCAGACACGATTTGTTCTTCACATGGATGAATTACTCAAGATTCTCCCCAATTTTGCTGGAAGCTTGTAGTCTGCTCATGTGTACCCACCTCTTCGTCAATCTGACTCTTGATTCTTTCTAATGGGATCACTTACCAAAACCAAACGTGGTCTGTTTCTGATGACATGGTAACAGCCCCTGTTTGGATTCCATTGTGTGTATTATTTAGAAGAAACTAGATAGTGTTACTATAAATGAAATTCTGCTGGAAGCCTGATAAGTTGCATAAAGAGATTTCCTCCCATAAAATGGAAGCGATTCTAAAGATTTTGTGACAGTGAGTGTGAGGAGTGGTACAGAAATTGCTTGGAAATTGCTTAAGAACAAGGGCCATTTGGGGATTTGTTGCTATTATTGTTCTGATTTTTGTTACAGTGATTCCAGCTGAACTTGTTTCGTCAGTCTATACTTTCCACACACAAAGTAACCCAGGCAGGAAGTTCATTGGTGAACATACAATATGGATTTGTTATCCTAGATTTAAACGACCAACAAGAATTTTAATTTTCTTCCTTGGAAAAACAAGTGGCTATGCATTATTTCATTCTGAACAGCAGAAGAGAAGTCTTCTAACATATTTCTCTTATTGACTTAGACTCTTTAACTTTATAACTAGATAATAGCATATAGCATATGAGTAGCCAAAATCATTCATTTAATATCCCTCCATGGTCAAGTTCATGAGTGGAAGAAAAGACTAGACTAAGATGATTCTTTGTTGGAAAAATAAAGGCTATTTTCCTTCACTGAAAACACTGCATACCTCCTGCAGGGAAGCAGAAGGAAAAATACCCGTAATCCAAATAGCCCAAGAGCAACAAGTTGCACTCATAGTAAGTAAATCTATGTCTGTTCTTGTCACTATTCAAGGTGGGTTGTGAATGTTTGCCTTCACACTGTGCTTGAATTTTTACATCATAATTTAACATTATAACACAACAACTTTTGATGCCTCGATTAATTCTTTGTACCCCTTATTTTAAATAGTGTGCAACGCTGCATGAAGCAAATGATTTACTTAAACACATCAGATTGTTTCCCTCTTTTAAAATAAAATTACATTTGGTATCTCTGTGCATAAAGCTTTCTCCAAACTTAGAATTAATTTTCGTCGTACAAATTTTCGGAAGTGAGAGCAAACTCCTAGTGCATGTTTTATTTTATTTACAAGACTCTTTTGAGTCCATAATTATTTTTATTTAGGTAGATTTTTGTCCTTACCACAGGGAGCGCTCATTCATTTGCCACAAGAGAAGAAATGACCTCCCAGTTAGCGATGTGTAACTTCATCATTTCAGAGGATTCTCTCTTCAAAACATCCTTAGTTTTAGCAAAATCACATCTTAAGATGATCGCACTGTTCTTTTTCAAATTCAAGATGTCAGTGTTCCATTTTGGACATACCTAGGATTTGGTTCCGTTTAGAGGGATCTTGGTAAAGACACAAAGAGAAAAAAGAGAGGGACAACTTCTCTTGGAGCAGTGTTTGAGTACTACTTATGTGATGGGAGCAGAGCAATTTTATTGTGTTTTCACACCAGTGCATTAGAGAGTGCCCTGGGAGGGTGTGACACGAGGGTATGGGAACGTCCTCACGCACACATCTCACAGCTGTGTGGTGAGGTGAATATACGTGCCCGGAGCCCCGCTGTCAGGGTGCAGCACAGAAATCATGCCTAGAGATTTAGTTTCTGAGCAATTGTAAGAGATATTCCAGAGAGACAAATTCAAGAATGACTTCGAAATTACAGACCAGATCATACAACTGTCATAAAGCTATCATCAGTTAATAAAACAGGGTTTTCTTTTCATTAAAAGAAAGTTTGCTTTTTTTCCTCCCTTAAAAAAAAATATTGATGTTGGAAACCTTTGAAACTTTGTCTGACCCTCTGTCTGCTGACTTTCATTTCCTGCTTCTTTCTTTCCTTTTTTTCTTTTCTTTCTTTTTTTTTCTTATTATATATATAGCAGAGATCTCTGAAACAAACTCCCCATGTGTTAAAAACAAATGTACAGTCCCTAGAAATAGTCGAGCTTTAACGTCCTCTATCCCAGAGCCCTGCCCTTCCGTGACTTCTGTGAACAAAAATGCAGGGTTTCCCCCCCCTCCGCTGTGCTCCCACAGAAACTAGGCTGTGGAGACATTTGTAGGAAGAAGTCCAAGAATAAACATGAGAGCATTCTGAATGAAAGGCAAACCTCTAGTAAGGAAGAACACAACAGCATCTGTAAAGTACTTCCTAGACGGGCTTAGTTTCAATGGGAATCCTTATTTATAGCTCGAGAAGGGGAAAGGAGGGTGCCGATGAGCCAGAAGAGAAACACAGTCACATACACCCTCTCTCTCTTCTCTCCCGCCCCCACACACATAGGCACACACACTCACTACAGCACCATGTTCCCTCGCAGTAAGATGGCCCTGCAGGGTGCTATGGGAGACACTGGGAGACTGCTTATCAACGAGCCAGGCTCTGTGCTACTCCCCCCTCCCCCGCCCCGCCACCAGCAGCCTTGGGAGCTTACAGCCACGGAATAAGGGCACAATGCGGAGTTTTGCACATGACGGAGAGGAAGGAGAGGCACGGGGGTTGCTGTCAGGTCCCAGAACAAGGGACCAAACCGTGGGACCCAGGCGGCCTCCCGAGGAGCGCATACCGTTCTGTATGCCACACCTGCAGCTTGCTCGCAATTAGTCAGGTGACCGAGGAGACAGGTGGGGAAGGCACAGTTCTGACCCATGTTTCTGGAGACCCCAGGCCCGGTCACTGCAAGCAGAGAGGACCGTTCAGGGTGTCTGTGGCAGAAGGGACAAGGGTAAAAGGAGACAGGAGAGTGAGAGGAGCCATCCAGGTGGGCGGAGAGGCCCTGAGGGCCACGAGAGACATTTGACCTTGATCCCAAGGCCAATAGAAAGCACTGAAGTGGGGACAGACACAAGCTGATCTACACATTGAGTCTGAGAGTATTCTGAAAGAGTAGTTTTAGCCTTCCCCCCCCCCCCACTCTAGCATTTTCCTCTTTATCTTTCTCCTTTCCCAACAGATATCCGACTCTGCTTTGTGGTACTATAGGACAAGTGTGTGACCCGCAGGGCAGTGAGATAACACCCTGAGAGAACTCGAGGCTTTAATTTGCAAAAGCCTGAGCTCCTGAGGGAATGCGGAGATTTGCAGAAGTCAAGAGGGGTTCTAGGGAGAAGGAGGGTGGAGATGCAGGCTTCCCACCCCCTTAGGAAAAAAAGAGATTTCTTTGGAGTGGAGAAAAGGGAGTGGTTAGAAAGTGCTAGAACAGTAAATACAAGGAGACAGACTGCCACAGGAGCAGCAGCCCAGAGGGTTCCTGAAAGAGAAAGAGAGGTGTGGGCAATGCGCATCACAGAAAACATCTATAGGGTGCTTCCCAAACCTTGATTGTGCAAGACCCCGAAAGATGGATGATTCCAGGGGGTCAGAAACCCTCAGGAATACGCAAAAAGAAAGGTGCTAACAGTCTGGAAGGACGGGCCCTTGGAATTGAGGGAAAGGTGACCATGCAAAATAAAAGGCAGGGCTATTTCTCGAACTGCTGATGGGGATCATGCTTCATACCGTTCATACCGCGTGTGCACACTGAAAGGCTCAGTCCAGCTCCCACGGGACAAGCGGATTGGAGAGAAGCAGGTAAGAGAGAGGAACTCCACATGCCCTGGGCTGACAGAAGCGAGAATGAACAGAAGTGGATGGATTGGCAAAATATTCAGAGAATGGAAGCGCAAGTACTCGGTGCATGGTCAGACGTGGCAGTGAGTGAGATGGAAGATTCCAGAATAACTCCACGGTTCTAAGCCTGAACAACTGGGTGGGTAGGAGGATAAAATATGATCCACTTTCTGCAGTGACCAAATGCACAGGAGGGCTGAAGGAGCTCGCATGCACATTTCCCTGGAGTGATAAGCAGCCATCATATACAGGGAATGTCACATTTGACCAACAGAAATGAACAAAGAGGTAGCAAAGCCTTTCAAAATCAGAAACTGTAGTTATAAGCTAAGCAGAGATAATCTCAGAGGTCAATGCACTGTCAGAGATATCACCAATCGAAGTCCTTCCTGTCCACTGTCTCAGAAGCAGAAAATGAAATATTTATGTGGCAAGAGGCCTCAGGAGTCCTATGGCTGGAACGGCTCCCGAAAGCAGGAATCTTCTCTCGAAGGCATGGGCAGCAGCTTCTGCTTCTGCATTCCCAGACCCCAGCACTTGCTATCTTTAAAGCAAGACTGCATTTGAGATTCATTCTTAAGAAGAAGAAAGGTTCCCTTGTCTTCCATGGAAAACCATCTTATCCACCTGCTGCTTTCCGGTTTTGCTCTTTGGAGTCACAAAGAAGTAATGTGACTCCTCTTCCATATTATAGACTCAAAACTGTCTTCCCATTTCCTCTAAGTCTTCCCTACTCCAGGCTATAACCATATATCACTTCCTTTATCTCTTGTTTTCAAAGGATGTCCTAATGGAAACAGCAACTAATATTTATTGCATGTTGCGAGGGTCGTAAGAAGTAGGAATGTCTTCCCCGCAGCCCTGGGATGTCTTGGCTGCCCGCCGGCACAGTGGACAAGACTCTGAGGTCCTAGAAGTTGGTGGGCAACGCGAAGATGGTGGGAGCCTAGGCCCCTATACATGGATGGCCACTCTGCCCCTTGCATGAGATTGGGATACAAGTAAGAAATAAATTTTCCTGTGTTAAGCCATTGAGAATTGGAATTTTATCTGTTACCGACTGTGGCCAGTGTTATCCCCGAGTAACACAGAAATTGCTAGCGGAAGTCGGAGGCTGCTAAAGCAAAAACCTGAAATGTGTGGCATGACTTCATCACCTGTTCTAAAGGTCACAGAAAGGGTAGAAGGGATCAGAATGATGGCGCATGGTGGGTTCTAGCTGCCTTTAGCAAGGTATGGCAAAGAAGACATAAGCTCAGGAAAGAACTGGCCAATTTTCAAGCAAGGTTAGAGAGAACAGAGAAAGTCCAGGGATCAAGTATCTTGGAAAGGTCAATCTTTTGGACCCCAAAGAGTAAAAGATGAAATTGAAGACTACTTTGCTGATAATGTCCCAATAAGACTTCCCATTTGAACAAGGTAACTCGGTCCTGGAGCAAAACCCAGATTAAAAAAAAAAAAAAAAAGGTATTCTAGATTAAGGAATAGAAGTAGTCTCTATTAAAGGTTTCACTTCTTTTTTTTTTTTTTAAGATTTTATTTATTTGACAGAGAGAAACACAGCCAGAGAGGGAACACAAGCAGGGCGAGTGAGAGAGAGAGAAGCAGGCTTCCCGCAGAGCAGGGAGTCCGATGTGGGACTCGATCCCGGGTCTCCGGGATCATGACCTGAGCCGAAGGCAGTCGCCTAACCAACTGAGCCACCCAGGCGCCCCAAAGGTTTCACTTCTATTGGGACTTCAGTGAAGCTGCCAAGCTGCCACTTAGTTAAGAGAGAGGCATGAGAGGAAGAAAGTGAAGAACTCTGAAAGTTTAAGACTAATATATAAGAACAAATTCTGTGTGCAGTTATCAGCATGAGGAACTGACTGAAGCAAATAGATCAGAAGTCTCCTATGTTTCTGATAATCGTTCTATTGCCAAAGAAACCCTGGGCCTGGAACAAAAAAAAAAAAAAACAGAAGGGAAAACTTTTTTGGTTGTTTCAATGTTAAATATCCCTTGGGCACGAGAACTTAGACCACCAGGAAGTCGAACTGCCTGCAAGGGGTACTTGTCAGTGCCCAGTTAGGGGGTGCTCATGGAGGATACTGAGCAATGAAAATTCTCAGAGGGCAAAGCCAGAGTGCTCGGATGGCGAACAGTGGACAGATGGTTTCTCATAGGGCATGAGACCATGAGGAGCCTTTTCCGAGATAGATAAAAAGGATTATACATCCCAGAGATCCTGGAATCTGAGCCAGACATTTTAAGGGGATGGGACTTGGAGGGGTCACCTTTCAGAAAGAGGTGAGCATGGAAGAAGATGACGGTGGGGGACAGGTGACCAAGGCTGGACTGTGGCAGACACCGCTATGTGTTCACTAAATTTCATTCTCTTTCCTCCTGGGCACAGAGTAGATGTACTTCCCAGAATCCCTTGCCTTTAGGTGTAGCTACTGCACTGAATTCTTGACAACAGAGTGTTTCTGGAAATGATTTATGCCACTTCCCTGCGGAAGGGGTTAGAAGGAAAGGAGTTTTTCTCCTCAGCTGCAGGTACGCTATAAGGAGGAAGGGCCTCATGGAGCTGAGGACCCACATTTGACCATGGTGGGGGTGGGGGGGAGAAATAAATTTTAATTGCATTGGGTCACTGAGGAGTCAGAGTTTTTTTGTTAGTAGATCTTACCTTAGTAGACCTATTTTAGTAGCAATCGATTTAACCTTAATAAATACAATATATTATCTCACTTCATCTCCAGTTTCTAGAAGAAGAAATTAGAGAAGTTAAATGACTTATTCAAGCCAACTCAGTTAGTAGGAGGAGCATCTAATGCTAGAACCTCGGTCTATCCCATTTCAAAGCCCGTGCTTTTCATGAATGTGCTATACTGTTTTCCAGAAGAGAAGACTTCTAGATTCTGTACCCTCTGGCTCTCCTACCTCTGGATATTTTTAGTTTGTCCACATTTTGTCAGACCTCAGCCCAATAGTTTATGCCCTAATTTAGGGGTGCCGTGACCTGAATCACTTCTCTTTTCTAGAATCATCTTCTATGAATGCTACCCAGGAACTCCCCAGTTAAATTAGTGACCAAGCTTTCTCCTAGGATCACTCACTTTAATCAGCCAGTGCCTCTAGACCTTGTGAGCACTGTTAAGCCCCTTTCCTCAGTTGGAATTTAAAGAATTATCTTCCATCCAAGAGGAGACTTTATAATCAACCCTGTTTAATTTTTTCTTGGTAACTTCAGCCCAGGTCAATTCTAGCCTGTCCACATTTTTCTTGAAGCATTCAGATGACTATGACTGGGATGGAATCAGGCCTCATGTGAGGAGCCGGCTTTGCATTCTTACTATGCCCAGTCACCGTGCAAAGGAGCCTCTTCAATTCCTCTTTTCCTCACGCCCACTTTACAGATGAAGAAAGTAGTTTTGGACAAGTTAAGACTGCACAGTTAGTGAGTAGAGCCTATCATTAGTTCTAATCACTGAGTGAATACCTTGCGACCACTCCTCCTCCCCACACTAGAAGAGAACAAATACTGCATGCTGAAACTTAGAAGGAACAATTTTAAGAGATTTTATCTATTTATTTATTTTTAAGATTTTTATTTATTTGACAGAGAGAGACACTGCCAGAGAGGGAACACAAGCAGGACGAGTGAGAGAGGGAGAAGCAGGCTCCCTGCCGAGCAGGGAGCCCAATGTGGGGCTTGATCCCAGGACTCCGGGATCTTGACCTGAGCCAAAGGCAGACGCTTAACCATCTGAGCCACCCAGGAGTCCGTATTTTAAGCGATTTTGAACATGAAATAGAATTATTTGGGGAGGGTCTCTATGTAGTAAAAGAGTCCACACAACCAAGTAATGGAAGTAGAAGGAAGTTACCAATTAGATACCTTGAGCCCAAGCTAGCTGGTCTGCAAGTCTATGAAAGCAGAGAGCTCTTCCCCTGTGAACACTGTCCAGTAGAGGGAAATAAATACTCACTGACCAGTACTGTTTAGGTACATGAAGGTGGACTTAGTAGGCCTGTACAAAACTCTACGGGAGACAAAAGTTTCACACACACAAGTATGTATCAGGCAGCTATTATGAGACATTTGGGGGGGGGCGTGGCTTAGGGAAAGGAGAAATAATTGACAAACATATGCATCTCCCCCTACACACACACACAACTACATAGATATTGATTACCCCAACTAATTTTCCTGGGTATTGTGGAGCTGAGCCATACCTAGGCCAGCAACATGATGAAGTAGATATCCAGACCTCAGTTCTAGAAGACCTGCATTTAAACCCAATACAAATATGCAGATTTAGCACAGTGTCGGCTGGAGGGATGGGAAGGAAGACCAGCCAGCCAGCCTTTCTCAATGCTATGGAATTTGTGGACTCTCCAAATTCTCATGACATCACCACTAGGTAGCAGGTGCCCTAGACACCAGCTGGTGAGCTCCGTTTGACTCTCCTAAGTCCAAGGGCTTTTCCTCCTCTCTGCTCCCACCTAAGCCCTTCTTTGTTTCTCTCCAGTTCTCCTTCCCTTCTCTCCTACTTCTATTCTATTTCCTTTACCCCAAGTCTCCGTTTCTCCTTCCTTCTTTCTTCTCTCCTTCTGTCTCGTCCTCTGTCCCTCCTCCCTCCCTCCCTCCCTCCCTCCTGCCTTCTATCTATTTCTGTAACTTCTTTTTCAGTCCCTGGTCTTCCTTCCATCATAGTATTCCATATCAGTTTCTCTCTTGAGGATGATGGAATTTAGAAGCTCCAGAGAAGAGTCAAGCACCTCTCAGTCTTGCCACCAAGGGTTGCAGGGAACAATTAGAAAGCGATTTTAGGGGAGGCCATTCATAGGCTACATCAAACTCCCTGCTCACTCATCCACCAGCCAAGCTAGTCACATGCTATCATTTTAGGCAACATTGTTTATACATCACATAATGCTAGTCTATGTTGTGTCTGTTGGAGCCCTGGCGAGGAGTCGTCCTGGATTGGATGGTCGGACCCAGGCACATGGTCCATGCTAAACATGAGAGATCCATATTTGGGCATGAGTATGCCTTAGGCACTAATGGGGTTTGGCACAGCTGTGGCTCTGGAAATCCAGCCCACAGATCAAGTCACACATCAGGGAAAATCAAAACAGAATTAAGTTGACCACTTTTTCTTCGCATAGATGTGAGAGGCATTTTAAGACAACTCTATGCAACCTTGTTTTTCATGTCCAAGTCAGCCTTTGGGCATGGCCAAATGTTATCAGTGCCCTATTTTATACAACTTTTTCCCATGCACAGATGAAGACCCAAAGTGCGGACTCAGAGGCAGCCCATGAGCCAATGGTACTTTCTCTCCTAATGAGGCTTGAGATCACTGGATAAACACACATCTGCCTAGGACAGCTTGCATATGTTCCTGCCTGGTGGATGGGGGATGAACAGGGTCGGGCCCGTGATCCTTGGAAGTGAAGGGACAAAGCAGTAAATCTATAAAGGAACGCAGATTATTGGCTTCCCAGTATCCTTGACCTGGCCTTCCATGGACCCCAAAATTCGGAACTTTTCACACTTATCCCTCATGATTCCTCCTTATAAACTCAAAATCTCCATTGCACTAGTTAACTCTTTCTTCACCTACTTCTCTTTCCTTCCAGGTCCCAGCAAATGTGATCCTTTCTCTTTCACTTTGGGTACTTCAATCCCATGTCATTTACTTCTAAATGAAAGCGATCAGTCTTTTCTCCAACCCTGCAGCAAATTATGCCTCCTTAAAGACGGTTATCACTTTCTACCATGTGGTGTGTCCAGTTGTAACCTGATAGAATTCTGATGTCACTAGAGGGAGTGCTAGACAAAAAGAATGGAAAACGCCAGGACCTGCTGGTGACTTGGATCCCTGAGGGATAAGTTTGTGTTTCCTGATGCTCCCAATGCCCCTACCCCAGTCCAGCATCTTACTTTAAAACACACACTTCTTCCCTTTGAGCATTTTGGAAGGGGGAAGAGGAGATAGCCATCTGGAAAGAAAAAGAAAATTACAGCAGCTCAAGAATGAAGCTGCAAAGAGTTTTCTCTGTGTCACATGCACAGCCTAAGGGCTTGCCTAGTCCCAAGGTAGCAATGTAATGATCAAGCTCACTATGGAGGGAGAGACATACAGATTTTAAATGAGATCAACGCCATGCCTTCAGGCATTCCAGACAACCTAAAAGCTCAGGGGTGTGGGTCCCCAATCACTAGCCACAGTCAGTATATCAGAGGTCTTGAATGAGAATCCTGGACCGGAAAAACGAACCCTGTTTACCTTCCCCAGAGGTGGGAATAATGCTGATGTAGAAGCTTCAAGTTCAAGGCCTCTGGTGTCTCGTATAATCCAAAGACCTGAGGTCTACCTACACCCACTCATGTGTCCTGGCAGTTAAACCCATTTCTTAATCCAGTGTTAAAAGTATATTTTGGGGGTGAGGGCAGGGTGTAGGGGTGATGCGGGTATAGATCCAGTCGCAAGGATCTGGCAACTTCTGTCCCCGCTTCCTGGGAGGAAGCCTCTAAACCCTCAAGATGTTCTGAGGGATGAGTGTCCACGCTATGAGTGGTGCGTGTCCACACCCCATTACATTCTGCCTGATGCTGATGAGCCTCAGGATGGGGCTGGTGATGCCAGAAAGACCATGTGAGGCTCGAAGCCTGTGATGCCTAGTCCCCAGCTATGGGGAAAGGGACTCAACATTGAGCAATAGTTCACTCAGTCATGTCACGGAAACCCGTAAAAACTCTGGATAGCAAAGCTGAAGCAAACGTCCCCAGTTGTCACATATCCATGTGTCAGAGAACACAGAAACTTTATCTGTGGGAGCCCTCCTGGACCTCGCTCCATGTACCTTTCCTTCCAGCTGCTTCTGATTCATCTCCTTTTGCTAAGTAAAACTGTAATCCCAAGTAAAGCACTTTCCTGAGTTCTGTAGGTCATTCCAGCAAATGATCAAACCCAAGAGGGTAGGGAAAACCCTCAAATTTGTAGTCCGTTGGTGAAAAGTACAGGTGGCCAGGGGACCCTGAGCTTGTGGCTAGGGTCTAAAGGGAGAGGGGTCTTGCAAAGGACGGTGCTGTCCCCCTGAAAAATCTAACTCTGGGAAGCTAGGTCAGGGATCATTGCAGTGCTAGAGCAAATCTCCATAGGAGAAGATCTGTGACAGAAAGCTACTATTCCTCAATCCAGAGACCTGAGTTCATCATAAAAGAATCAGGACCCAAATAAGAACTGTGTGCTTACGTGTGCCAGAGTCAGGATGCTTTCTTAAGCCGCCCTGGGGTTTATTTAACAAGGTGCAAAATCACAATGATATTTGGGGGAAGGACTCAAGAAATCTCATAACCAGTTCTATGACTTTCACCAGTTTTCATGCAATCCAAGTTTTGTAAAAAGTCAAGGGGCGCCTGGGTAGGGGGTTAAGCGTCTGACTTCGGCTCAGGTCATGATCCTCGGGTCCAGGGATCAAGTCCCGTGTTGAACTCCCTGTTTGTTCACTCAGGTCCGTGGGAGCTGTTCCCCCTATTTGTGCTCACTCTCTGTCAAATAAATAAATAAAATCTTAAAAAAATAAAAATAAAAATCCATTCTATGCCTCAGTTATGAAGAGAGTGGAAGTAAACATATCAACAATTAACAGTAGTTATTTCTCAGCAGAAGACTCGGAATTTTCCAAGATGTCTATTACTTTTTGCTTGCTGGTGTGCTGACATCATGTTTTCCTTTAATAACCTATTCAATAAGGTGTGTGTGGCTGGAAGAAGGGTGTTTTCCAAAGGGTAGATGAGGCATTGGGGCTCTTTCTCACACTACGCGTGCGTGACTCGCACAATAACCATCTTTTCCTGTTGGTGTCATTCTGGCCCCGTGATCCTGGGCAAGTCACTTCACATCAGTTTCACCATATGTGAAATCAGGGCTTCAACTAGATGACTGCTAATATTTCTCTCCACTCTAGAATTCTAAGTGCACATCTGAAGACTGAAGTTTATGTGCCCATATCTCAAAACATCCACAGATGTTGGAGGTGAGGGAGAGGAGTCCCTGAATGGGTGAGCCCTCTAGCTAAGGGGAATATTTGCATAAAGCTGATTTAGCAAGTGAAAAATGGGTTGTGACAGATTAATGCTGGGAGGCTTGGTCTGCTCAGTATCTGGCCCACACAGCCTGGTCTGATCAGATCTTCAAAGTCATATGGTCCCTATTTGGTTTTACAATAAATAACTCAGACTTATGAGTTAGACACCAATTAATGAAATCATCTAGCCCAGAGGAGAGCAATCCTCCTGGGCAGTCATTTTGGAAGCACAGACCATCCACTAGGATTGCCAAGCCTGGGGCTTTTGTTCCTGCCGGTGGTAGAAATGATAGGACTCCTCTGGACTCCAGAAGACATTGGCTCTAAAATATCCCAATGGTTGTCGTGGAGGTCAGTGAGGGATTGGCTCCCATGGACCTGAGGGATGACAAAAAGCAAGTCAACCTCCTGGTCAGAGGTTGAACTTGGACCGAGGCATGTTTGGGGTTGGTAGGTGAAGGAAGACAGAAGACTTCCGATAAAACTGCAATTACTTAATTTGTTGTTTACATGCATCCTGCCAATAAGGACTACGGGTAGAATAGTTTGGAAAGTCCTTAAAGCGGTATCTTGAGGCATCATGTTTCTGGTTGAGAAAGAAACCGACGGACATGTTCAGATTCATTGAGAACAAAACGCACCATGGGTCCTCAATAAACATCAAGCAATCAATCAGTTCTCCAGCCATAGAGAAGCTTCCTGTTCCAAACATATAGTCATGGAAGGGAGCTTGGCCCAAGACCTCTCTCTCTTTTCCAAATGACATGGCTCCAAACTCTAGGAAAAGTTCAGGGTGGGTTTTCTTTCCCCCCTTCATCCCATGGCAACCGACGGCACAACCTTTGGCAGCCTTGAAAACAGTGATTTCTAGATCAAGACACTAAAGCCACAAAGTTCCGCCATGCATTGGTCAAACTTTCACAACTTAATGGAAAGAGAATCGTAAATTATTGCCAAGCAGCTGATTGGAAGTGGCTGTACCTGTTTTTTCAGAAATGCTCTGAGTAAAAATGATGTGATTTTGAAAGTGGATATCTATTGTATGGAACCCTTCAGCATTGAAAGCACTTGCTGGAAGATAGCCATAAACCGTATTTATTCATATCAAGTTTGCATCAATCAGTATGCGTCAAAAATGGCATCCTGCATTTTTTATTTAGCGATACATGGATCATAAATTTTGTCTCCCAGTGTTGGGAAATCTCTTCCCCAACATTAAAAATCCACTCCGAGGGTCGACAAGCTACTAACAGTTTTTAAAACGCTGCTGTTGCAAAAGTGATTAGTGCCAAAGACTGATCATTTTCCGTTACCCCACTTTTCAACTCAGGAGACAGAGGTTTCACCAAATGTGAAATCCACTTCTGAGGGCTCTACTTTGTACACTGACATTTGAAATAATGCATATTGTAATGATTCCTTGGGCACATACTCTTTGCAGGACTGTTTCGGCTGTAACTTTATAGACCTCTTGATGGCCCATTTGTCTTTGGCTTTTGGAGAAGGCAACCAAAGTTATGTGATCATATATGTTTTCTATTTAATAGCCATGTATCAAATCTCTATACACTTCTTGCTGCGGTGGGATAATAATTTGATATATTAAGCAACGTTAGGTTTTTCCTGTGTGTGTGTGTGTGTGTGTGTGTGTGTGTGTGTGTGTGTGTGTGTGTTTAGTGCTGTGACCCTGTGAGCCTCTTCCATTAGGACCATTAGCCATATGGTCTCCACTGGAGAGCAATTTGAAAGGGGACGGGGGAACAAAGGGGCAAAAGATGAGTTTTTCAATTCAAACGTCATTTATCCTCAAGTATGACAGAAGAAAAGATGGGAATCAAACGGAACTAATCTCTTGCTCCCACCCCAAATAGTGATCCTTAGAGCTGGTGAAAGAGAGAGAGTGAGAAATTCACAAGTGGCCAGAAGACGGGGCTGGATACTTTGCCCAGGCTGGGGGATGGGCAACTGCATGTAGAGAACTGGGCCTGTTTCCCATCGTGAGTACTGGGAGGTGGCCAAGCCGCACAGAATTCCTTTTGTCTCTGGGCCTCTGTAAAGCAAGCTGGATGCTGGCACTACAGTCAGTGGGAATGAGAGAAGGAAGAGAAAGAAATGTTCAGGAGGTCTTAAGGCTGGGGCAAATGGGCCTATGCAGAAGGACGATGGCCTGGGGTTTCTAGCCGGGGAACTGGGGAGGCATCACGCATTGCCAGCTTGCAGAGGGGAGAGCCAGCCAAGACTGAAGGAACACGGCATATCTTAGCAGAAGCCAGGTGACGTAGATATGACCCCTACGCAACCGACTGGCACCTTAAAATTCCCGATCAAATGTCAGAATTGACTCGACTTGTGTTTTGGCTGCCCAATGAGGAGAGAAATGAAATCCAAGGAACGGAGCCGTAATTCTTGCAAGTTTGGAAACAAGAAAGACACCTCCTCTCTGAGCTCTGGGCGAAACACATGTCTCCTCATTGTTGCACGCACATAAACAACACAGCGCTCGCAAAAAAGGAAAGGCAGACTTCCCCAGGTCATAAACAAGACGCCTGCCTGGTGAGTGGGAAGTCACCTGGGGGCTGGGGTTCCAGCCTCAGCCCCCACCACTCAGGAGCTGTGGAAACTGGGGGCGCCATCTGCTCTTTCCGAGACTCTGTTTTCCCACCTGTAAAGTGGGGATAGCAACTCTATACCATGACGACTGGAGCGTGGGGAAGGTCTAATAGGAAAAAGCACATGCGGGTGACTTTCAGACTGCAAAACACTGTCTGAACATACTGTATCCTAACTTTCGAGCAACAAAGATGTCAGCTCCAAAGGGAACAAGAGGGCCTGGCAGTATGTGTGCCAGGCATTCATAGAGTCTTCCCTTAAGATCCAAGATGTAAAAGCTCACTTGAGATTTCAAATAATTCTGCTCAACTTGTAGTCTGTTGTCAACACTGTGAGTTTGACCACATCTTGGTCCAGCACATGTGAGCGACGTGACATCTCCCTGCTCGCCCTCACCCAAAATGCTGGACTAAAGCCCTAGAAATCGATATCAGCCTACTTGCATGTGGTCCAAACATGGGCTCACCTTTCGTTTATGAGGTGATTCCTGATTCTCTCTACCCAACGAGTTCTCCCTATCAGAAGAAAGCCCTGTACACCTGACAATTCATCTCAATAAACATCGTATCCTCTTGTGCTTCGTCTCCTGGAAAGTAAATCAGACACTAAGATGGTGTGAGATATTGCAAAGAAATGGGATCATAAAAGCAGGACCGCATGATGGATAAGCAAAGTCTGAGAATGGCAGTATGTGAATACAGAGGAATTATTCAGCACTGGTCCTGACGCCTGTGGGGTCCCCACACATGCATGCCTGTGACAGCATGTTGCTGAACTTAAAACAGCTCGGCGAATATGCTCAGATGGAGTCTGTCCGCTTGTGCAATTACAAACATCATAAAATTCTTTCCTGCATGTGCCATTTTTACCAATCTTGTGTTTTACTACCTAATGAAATTTACATACATATTACTGTACTTCATACCTACATTATAAGGGGTTGTCAAGGATGACTATGCTACATACATTTCTTGCCTTAAATACTGACTTTGGAGTCAGATATCCACATAAAATGGAAATTCCTTTCATATTTTAATAGTCAGCTCTTGTGGAACTGCACAAAATCTTAACTCGGAAACAATCACGGAGTTCTCCAAGACAGAGTCATCTTATCCATATTTACCTACCTTTGGTGAGATAAGTTGACTCTAATTTGATTTGGAAGAGAAAATCCACCCTAGATTTATACAACCTTAGATAAGATTTGTACCTCCTTGGCTAACCTGTTTATTTCATTTCCAGCTAGCCTAATTCCAGAGCTTCCAGAAATCTGTGTTTTCCAAACCCACAGGAACTTGGCTTCCAGAAGCACTGGCTTCACAAGTGGAACAGAAGGTAAGGTGAGTAAGGTATCACGCATACAACCAAGGGCTGACACAGGACAGAGGAATCTGATAATCAATGTGTTTTAAGGATCTCATTTATTCCTTTATTTGAGAGAGAGAGTGTGTGTGTGCAAGGGTGCACAAGCAGGGGGAGCAGCAGGCAGAGGGAGGGGGAGAAGCAGATTCCCCACTGAGCAGGGAGCCCAATGCGGGACTAGGTCCCAGGACCCTGGGGTCATGACCTGAGCCGAAAGCAGACACTTAACCAACTGAGCCACCCAGGCGCCCCAAAAATTGGGGATGTGATGTTAATCACATCCCCAATAATAATCGCATCCCCAAATAGACATGCCATCCGCGGGAAGGGATCATGCATGCAGGAAGTCAGAAAATCATCCTAAATGGCCTGTTTTGCTTTGGCTAATGGTCTCCGCATTAGAGAAGAGAGAAGAATTCCACAAGCGCAGTGAGATGACATTATGATTGCCATTTTCAATAGGTAACGTGATATGACCTGTTTCTGATACCTTCCAGACTGGTTACTACCAACAGCGGCAAATTCAGGAATTGGAGAGCGACCACGACAGGTAGTTCCAGTGTGGGCGAGACTCAAGAGAGCGGATACCTCACCGGTTCTCATTGCGATGGCACACCAACTAACCTTCACAGTACAAGGGAGGCAAGTAGGAAGTTCTGGGGGCTGGCAGCATTAATTCTGTTCACTCATGATGCCATCATGCATGGCGAAACCAAGCCCAGATGCTTCTTCTCCAGAAAGGCTAAGGGTATAAACTTTGCTAGCTACAGTCCCTGGGGGAACCGATTTACTGAGTGTTGCTCAGCACTTCCATCTTGATGAAGTTTTTGAAATAATTATCTAAAACACCAGATCCTGCCTTTTCCGTGGAGCCACGGATGTTTCAAGGGACAAAGAGGAGGCTAACGGGTGTCCCTCCAATCACAACATTTCCACTTCTATCTGCTTTATATACGAGAATTTGGTTTAAGAGTTCCATTTTTTAAAATATTTTATTTATTTAGTTGACAGAGAGAGAGAGATCACAAGTAGGCAGAGAGGCAGGCAGAGAGAGAGGAGGAAACAGGCTTCCTGTTGAGCCCAATATGGGCCTTGATCCCAGGACCCTGAGATCATGACCTGAGCTGAAGGCAGAGGCTTAACCCTCTGAGGTGCCCAAGAGTTCCATTTTTAAACAGTTCAACTGGTTGGGTTTTTTTTTAAGTTTAAAAATTATTGATCTAAACTCTAGTCCTAATTGTGCTCTTTTTTTTTTCCTTCCTCACTTGGGCCTACATAATAACCCCAGGCAGTGAGTTTCCTACATGGGTGATGTGTACACTTAGAGAGGATAACCTTGAATCAACCTTCCATGGAAGCCTTTGGCTTAATTGCATACTGTAGGGGTCTTGAATTATGAGTGAGCAAACCAGAAACAAGTGTGCAAGCAGGCATTCCTTCAATGTCTGTCATTTCCCTGCTGACACATCTCACTCTGGCCAAATCCTTCCTATTGGTCTTCTGCATCACTATTTTAACTTCATATTTTGGGATCCTTCTTAGAAGGTAAATCTTGGTACCATGCAAAGTTCACTGCTGTCTTTTCTTCAACCCAAGCCTTCCCTCCCTTTCTTGCTCCTCAGTCTGGATGGTGGGAAACTTCCTCTGCAGCCCATTTTGGATGACCAAGGAGAGACAGGAAATCGATCTTCACAATTTTTCTAGCTAAAAACATAAAACTCAAACATCCCTCCAAAATCAGAGTCAAGTCCCATGGTCATGTGTTTTCTCCAGCAGCAGGGAAAGACCAAGGTCTTCTGTAGGTACACACGTCATTCTGGTACTCGGATACCAAGGCTCAGCACTTCCCTGTCAGTTTTTACACTTTTGGCCTCCAGCCCCTAACACGTAACTCTTTGCAAACGAGGACTCAGGTTCAAGGTGGAGACTGATTGTTCTGCTCAGTATCCCCACACGGGGCAGAAAAATGGGATATGCGTTTGGAGAGCAGAGCTTCATTTGAAAAAAATCATTTCTCAGGAAGGAAAGTCTTTTTGGCTTTCACCTGGGAGCTAAGTCACGAACAAGGTCCATGCATGGGGTCCTGTGTGAGAATGTTCTGCGCCCACGACAGCACACCTGGGAAAACAGGCATATCTAACTCCCACAGCAGGTCAACCTGAAGAGGAAAATGTGGTCAGGCAGATAAGGAGGGGCGCCTTCTTATCGGAGAGGCCCCTCTGAAAGAATCAAGCACACTTGACTGGTTGCTGAACCCCATGCCTCCCAGGGTCAGCCTCAGCAGAAGGCAGTATACTATTTCTGTCCTCGAGCCTTCCTGCACATGGAGGAGTGGCATTTGGACAGAGCCTCACAACATGGGTGCACATCATGTCCCACTGAAGCATTCCTCATGGGCTCTTCCACCCATGGCCTTGCCGAGGGTCCCCACCTCTGCATAGACCACACAAGCCAGGGCTCTAGGATAGCAAACCCCAGAGAGGGACAAAAAGAAAGAAAAAGGCTTCTGAGACCCAGGCTCCTGACCCTTTCAGAGACCAAGCTGTTTCCACTACTAGACCAAAGCCAGATAAAAAGAGACTGGCTGGACATGATGTTGAGTTTGTTCGTTGGCTTTTCAGGTTGACCCACTGACCAAATAGGATACCCAAACCATTGGTTGGGATTTTGCAAGTTTGTAATCCATACAGAAGAAACATTGCTATATAAACCTTGCCAAGACTATAGGCCTTTTAAATTCCCAACTAAGAAGCTGGAGAAATTTATGGCAGTGTTGCTAGATGGGGAGGCCAAGTAAACTCACAGTGTTGATCTTAGGTCTGTTTAAATTTCTCTTGCCTTCTGGCACTTTAAGTAGTCGTGGAAAGAAATCATTTACTCATAGGTGCATTAAAGGCTCTGGAAACACAAGGGTACCAGGGAAGAGCATTAGGAATGTAATTGATGTGGCACATGGGGTCCTGGCCTGCGGAGGGTAGGACTTCACTCCAACACTGTGGCCATTCGTATCTGGGGTGGGACAAAAACCTAACAGTACCTTGGTGCAATAAATAAAATGAATTCTATGGAAGCTTAGTTTTCCTACCAGGGAAATCATGGTAATTAACCAGCCCTCCCCTGTGCCCCCATAAAAGGACACACTGCTTGGAGAGGGAGCTAAGTCATCATGAAAGGAAGATCCACATGGCTTCAAAGCATAAAGGCATGAGGTTTTTTTGGTTTGGTTTTGTTTTTTTAACGCTGGTTTCCTCTGCTCCTTGTCACGAGTTTGGAGTGTCTCTTCTGTTTTTTTTTTATTTGTAATGACTAAAGGATGAGTGACAGGAGTCATGTAATTTCAGATCCTTTTAGGACTGGGGTTGGAGGAGAATGAGTTGAACCCTAAAGAGAAAAAAATCAGTGTTTAGCACAGGATTCAGCCTCGATTTGCCCATTGCACGTCTTCGCAGGAGCCTCTGGGATTCAATCAACAGTGACTACTTCTCTGCAAAAGGTTGTGATTCTGTGGGCCTCCTGGAAGGGCACGAGGAAGAATGTTGTGGGACTTGCCACCTTGCCCAGACTGCGAAGTGCAGCGAAGGAGTCCATTTTCACATGCCAGATTACCTTGATTTAATACAAGATGAAATGCAATCTGATATGAGGGCTGGTAATAGACTAACAAATGACTCAAGTAAAAAGTCATTTTAATGTAAAGTCCTAGACATGATGTATAACCTTCCCAGGAAGCCTGCTAATTGGGTACCCCTAAGGTTCGTGGCCATCGGAATTTTCTGGATGTGACGCCTACCCCTTATCTACCCTCCTCCCACCGTCTCCACTTTACTGCTCGCTTGTGTGTAATCTGAGCATTTCAGACAGGGAAAACTTGCCAGAGTTGAGACTGGAGGAAAATGTGCCTTAAAAGAATTTATAATGTAATAACAAGTCCAGCTAGAATTTATTAGAATAACATATCCTAAGAATCTTCCATATCCCAGCTTCCATAATAAGTGACTTAGATTTTTAGAAGAAAAAGAAAAGAATGCCTTGGAATGTTTTTCAGGCTGAAGAAAGCTGAACTTATGTAAGTGTATAGAGTTATTTATAGATATTAGGAATCATGAAAGAAAAGAAGGAAAGATGGAGGGAAGGAAGGAGGGACGGAAGGAAGGAAGGACGGAAGGACGGAAGGAAAGGAGTGAGTTGGGTGATAACCAGAAGTTGGGTGATACCCAGGTTCTTTGGGCCTCGGTTTCTCTGGTTGATAAAGATTAATCATTCAAGTCCCTACCTTACAGGACTATTCTGAGAATTCAGTGAGAAAAACACACATGTATGTGGAAGAGCTGAGGAAGGAAGGAAGGAAGGAAGGAAGGAAGGAAGGAAGGAAGGAAGGAAGGAAAGAAACAAAACAAAGGTTTTGCTTTCTAATTTCCCTGTAGCAGGAATGACTTTCTTTTGTCTTTATTCATTCTTGTCTCCACCCAACATCCATTAAGTTCTTGGATCTGTGTATCTTTAGATGCAGACACTCAAATGCTTTTTTCCCCTCAGGAAGTCACTCTCCTCGCGCCTTGTGAGGTCTTGGAACAAAAAGTAGTCAAGAAAGAAAAAACCAGCTGCTTCTCTGTCCAGAGGAAGAAACACACACACACACACACACACACACACACACACACACACACACACACACACATTGCATCATGGAGCTCAAAAAAAAGCATGGTGGCTTTTCTGAGGGGGCTGGGGTGGAGAAAGCCTCAGTGGAGGTGGGGAGGAGGGCAGGAGAGAGGAGAGTCTCATTTCCTACATGTGTCCTTCTTCTCCTCAGGGGAGCACAGGAAGCAACAGCCCCTGTCTGTTTTCAAGGGAACCAAATGAACACCAACGGTGTCGGACTGGGTAAAGCCTCCTAAGTCCAAATGTGTAGGGTCTGTGCCCGTGAGGATTGCTAGCCTCTTTCTGGTTGAAACTCTCCACATCATTCTTGGCACTCACCACCACCAGACTCCACCCTCCCACGTCCAGTATGAAGGCTTTTCTTAGTAACAAACAAAAACATTCCCTCCCAAAAAAAGTCCTACATGCAGACAGTTGATGGCTCACTCCCTTGAAGGAGGGGAACCATGGTTTGGAAGGGGTCTCTTTATTGATCTGTAAGTCATGGTCACCATGTGTGCCCCAGCCGCTGGGGTGCCCCAGGGTCTAGGGACCTTTTCCGAGAATAGACACTCCAAAGCTTCTCTTTTCGCTGGGCTCTTCATTGGCCCTCCAAAGGCGAAATGAACAGCAAACAATGGAGACCCCAAAGAGTGACTGCTCCCTTTGCTTGAGAGAAGGAATTTCTCAGAGATTCTGCCCCAGCCTCAGTGATTTTTCTTATTATTTGGAGGCAGATAAAGGATGGACAGGATTAGGGGAGTGGAATCCATATCATACAAATGACTTGAAACCAAGAGCAAAGATGGTCAATATCAACCCTTCTGAGATTTCTTCTCTTTAAAATAAAGGTAATAATAACCACCTCCTAGCCTCGCTGAGAGGACCCACAGGACAGCAGCCCTGTGTGTTGGGTGATACCCAGGTTCTTTGGACCTCAGTTTCTCTGGTTGATAAAGATTGATTATTCAAGTCCCTACCTTATAGGACTGTTCTGAGAATTCAGTGAGAAAAACACGCATGTATTTGGAAGAGCTGAGGATATATTCAGTGCTCAGTAAAAGTTAGTGACCCACATCAAGCCCCTTGCATGATAACTAGGCTCTCAATAAAAGTTAACACAACCCACCCACAATTCTGAGTCACCTGGGCTGGTACCAAATGAAGCCGCATGAAATTTCGTTCTAAGGAGATGCCTTAGATGGTGATCCTAAATGGAGAAAGCAGGATCATCCTACAAATGTACTTTCTAGCACCTTGGTTTTCTTATCTCTAAACTAGGCAAAAAGGCCGATCCCACAAGGTAGCTCTGAGGACAAAAATCAGAGACTCGGCAAAAGTCAGTGTTTCATTTGAGGGTGATACGTGGCTTAAACGTGGTCAGAGACAAAAGCTCTATGCTGAGTACTGACTGAGCTGTTCTCTCACTGCAGGCAGGATTTCCGTGCTAGGCACTAAACATACAAAGGTGAGTCTCACATAGTCCCGCCTCAAGGAACTTCAGGTCTAGGGAGGGAGACACATTAAGGAAACAACATTTAAATTCTGTTGGGGGCTCTTGGTATTACCAAAGTATATTTGGAAGGCCAGAGAAGACTCCAGAATAAATTGTTCCCTTACCTGAAGCATTTTCTTCCAACTCTTCATGGTAATTCTGATTACCCTTCAGCTTTCAGACTGGACTTCAGCTGGTCATAGAAGCTTCCCTAAACTCTGTGTCATTACCCGCCATGAAGGCATGTGTTGTTTCCCACTTTCTAACACTCATCACAGAGATGAGGGCTTGTCCATTATGCTCCCTCCTACCTCAGTCCACTAGCATTTCCAGGGCTATGTTCATTCATTTGCTTGGAAAATGCAGTATACATCTTTCATAGAGGAAGAAGTACAAAGCTGCCCATGGGTGAAGGGACGGGTCATAATGAATCAAATATTGTAGAACATCCTGGGGGCCTTTGTGTCTTGCCTCTTGTCCAAAGGAGCAAGAGGGAATTCTGTGATCATCGATACAACCCATGATCAAGAATTACTTCACAATCTCAGAAATAAACCCTCATATTCATGGTCGAGCGATTTTCAGCAAAGGTGCCAAGGCCATTCCATGTGGAAAAGACACTTTTTTCGACAACTGGTGCCGAGGAAACTGGATATCTATGTGCAAAAGAGTGAATTTGGACCCTTACCTCATAACACATACAAACAGTAACTCAAAATGGGTCAAAGACAAGGGCACATGCATGGTAGAGTCAGGTAAGCCTCTGACTCTTGTGTTCAGTTCAGGTCATGATCTTGGGGTTGTGCAATCCAACCCTGAGTTGGGCTCTGCACTAAGCACAGAGTCTGCTTGGGATTCTCTCTCCCTCTTCCTCTGCCCCTCCTGCTCATTCTCTCTCTCTCTCTCTCTCTCTCTCTCTCTCTCTCTAAATAATCTTTTTAAAAAATGGATCAAAGACTTAAACATAAGAGCTAACACTATGAAACTCTTAGAAGAAAACATAGGGGAAAGCTTCAAGACATGCATTTGGCAATGATTTCCTCAATGTGACACCAAAGACACAGGCAGCAAAAGGAAAGAATATACACTGGACTTTATAAAAATTTTTAAAATTTATACATCACAGGAAGCGTTAACAGAAGAAAAGGCATCCCAAGCAAAGAGAGGAAATATGTGCCAATCATATATCTGGTTAAGGGGTAATATCCAGAATCTCCCAAACTCTAACAACTCCACAAGAAGAAAACTAACCCGTTTAAAAATGGGCAAAGGACTTGCATAGACAGGTCTCCAAAGAAGATATCACACATGGCCAATAGGCACACACAATGGTGCTTAACAGCACTAATCAGCAGGGAAAGAAATGCACATCAGAATTATCATGATACATGATGTTAGACAAGTAAGATGGCTATTATAAAAAAAAAAAGCAGGAGAGAACAAGCGTTAGAGAGTATGCAACAGTCTGTAACCCTTTTGCACTGCTGGTGGGGGTATAAACACCAATGGAAAACACCATGACAATTCAAAATCAATTAAAAATACAATTGCCACATGATCTAGCATTCCACTTTTGGGTATGTACCCAGAGGAATTTGAACTGGAATGCTTCAGGAGATATCTGCACACCCACCAGCATCATTGACAATGGCCAAAATGTAGAAATAACCCAAATGTCCATCAGTGGATGAATGGGTAAAAGAAGAAAGAAGAAAGAAGAAGGAGAAAGTAACATGTATGTACAATGGAATCCAATTAGCCTCAAAAAGGAAGGACGTTCTAACACATGCTACGGCATGAATGAAACTTGAAGACATGATGCTGAGTGAAACCTACCAGTCTCAGAAGGATAAAACTCTACATGATTTCACTCGTTTGAGAAACTGAGAGAAGCCCAGTTCACAGAGAGGCAGAGTGAACTGGTGGTTGTGTGGGCTAGGAGGGGAAAGGAGTGGGGAGTTCGTGTTTGTTGGGTGTAGAGTTTTAGTTTGAGATAAAAAAAAGTTCTGGACATGGACAGTGGTGATGGTTGCACTATGATATGAATATGTTTCATGCTTTGGAATCGTACACCTGAAGTTGATTCAGACAGTAGATCTTACATATATTTTGCCACAGTTTAAAAAAAATTTACTTTGAATTAAGCGCATTTGGGTAATGAAAAGAGGCTAAGAATGCCACCCCAGCTGGAAGCCTCCACCTGGAATTAAGTCGGGTTACTCTGAAGAGAGGCTGAGGGCGGTGTCAGTTCAAAGAGACGGGTGGTGAGGCGAGAGGACAGGATGAGGCCTGGTGAGGCTCATTAACCCAAATGAAGCTGTAGTTTGGGACACTGGTCTGCAGGAGTTTCACTTCCTGCTTTTCCAGATTTTCCTGTCTCTTTCAGGGACATGAACTCCATCTGGTCTGAGACATTAGCACTTTCTGAAATGCTGCCTTGATGTTCTTGTTGATGGGCAAGACACTCTTAGCCTCTTATCTCCTTTGTCTTTAATGGAAGGAGGCTTTGTGATTGGCCAGAAGACCACAGAGCCAGGGAGACTCAAGTTCACACCCCAGGGTCAGGCCTGTGGAGTCTGAGCTCTTTTGAAACTTGGCCCAAAGGAAAAGGGCTGTAAGAAAATGAGGTAGAATAAAAGTCGGAGATTTTCCAGGTCCTTGAAAATTAGCTGGGATGAGCTCTAACTCCCCTAAGGCTTCTCCTGCCCAAAGCAGGGGAGGGCAGGAGGCCAGATTCGGGCCTGGCTTCATGGTTGCCTGGCTCATGTGGACAGAGACACAGCCCATGGAAGAGTAACTCATCTCCCTATGTTGGTGTCCCGGTGCACATGAAAACTTCATCTGGAAAAGTCATCTTAAATGGAAAACAAGGTAGAAAGCGGGAGACAGACTGGGATGGTAGAGGAAAGCTCTTAGCTATGGGAAATGGTCTTTTCAAAGAAAATGAACCAAACCTATCCATGATTCTTCTAACCTTCCCTTGTGAGCCCCGAGGAACCTCTACATGAAATTCAGTTTATTTTCCTCAGTTGAGGGATGAGTAGCCTTTTGTTATTAGCCCCAAGGCAAATTTACCCAAGTTGTTCCCAGTCAACAGCAAAGGGAGATACAATTATATTTTTTTCCATGGACAATGTTAACTTTCAGAGAGCAAACTCTTTCTAAGCCTGTAAACAGAATTCATCCAGCCATAGGTTTTCGCCCATTTCCATATGGATTCATCTAAGAAGAATTTCTTAGGCCAGTGGCTTTCTGGCCTGTTTTATGTGGGTGGTGCCCTCACACTTGGAACTCACTAGGCCAGGTCCCTCTCTGCTCCTAAAAAAAGGAAGGCTCAGTCAAGCGGCTCTTTAAGACTCAGAGCCAGGGAAACTGCACATCGGAGTGTCCAGGGAGGGGTGGGCAGTCCACGAGGGGGAACAAACTGGAGTATGGTATGAAGCAGGAATTAATTTTCCAGAGTCATGTACAAAATTCACTTGGGAGAAGCAGAAGGGCCAGAAGATAGCAATTCATTGCCCAAATCTAAGGAAAGGTGATGTTTCGACACTGCTGAGTCAATCCTATGCAGGCTATATAGGGAGCTACTTCAATGCCCTGTGGTTGTAGGACCAGTGAGAGCTTCTAGCTCTGAGAGAGATGAACACACTATCAATGACTTTAAGAAAGTCTAATGGACTCCCCTCACACCTTCAAAGTTTTAGCTGATCTCCAAGGTCTCTTTGTTTGGCCCTGGGATAGTTCTATTATAAAAGGCTCAGAATGGGGGCACCTGGGTGGCTCAGTTGGTTAAGCGACTGCTTTCGGCTCAGGTCATGATCGAAGCCTGCTTCTCCCTCTCTCGCTCCCCCTGGCTTGTGTTCCCTCTCTGGCTGTGTTTCTCTCTGTCAAATAAATAAAATCTTTAAAAAAAAAAAAAAAGGCCCAGAATGATTTCTGTGAATGGCTCAAAGGTTAAACATGAAACCTTGAGGAAAAATTAAAGAAAGTGGCATACAATAACCTAGACACATATCACAGAGGAATGTTTCTACAGCCTTCTATCATAGCTGGAATTCAATTAAGTGGTGTGTGGCACTTTAAAAACATGGTGCCGGAGGGCCTGGGTGGCTCAGTGGGTTAAAGCATCTGCCTTCGGCTCAGGTCACCATCGATCTTGTTGAGTTGGCCAATGTAACACTGATTACAGTTTTCGCAAAAATCCCTTTCTGTCCTCAGTAACCATTATATTCTTAACCATTACACTCTCACCATTAGGATTACAGGTGGCTAATTTGTCATGGCTACCATTCAGGCAACAGGGTGCTAGTCTTTCATGATATTCGCATGTTCGTATTTACAAAAGCTAAATTTGCATTTTTCATTTTTGTTCTACATACATTTTTATTGGTTAGATGGCAAATATTTATAAAGCACTTAGCATATGCCAGACACTATTTTGAGTGAATACATTCACTCTTCAGACTAATCCCAGAAGGCAGGTATTCTTACTACCCTCATTTCATAGGTGAGAAAACTAAGTCAGAGAGAGATTAAGTATCTAGTTCATGGTCACCTACTTTTTAAGCATTGGATCTGGAAGCTAACCTCAGGCAAGCTGGCTTGAGACCGTGAACTCCGACCTCTGCTGCTTCTCAATTCTGTCTCATTTTATTACCAATTCATACACACACACACACACACACACACTCCACAGTGGTATATATGCTAAAGTGCAAAAGAAGTAATAAAAATACACAATTCTGGATAATGTCATCAATGTAAATGATCACCGGGGGCACTGGGGTGGCTCTGTTGGTTAAGCGACTGCCTTCGGCTCAGGTCATGATCCCAGAGAACCCGGGTATCGAGCCCCACATCAGGCTCTCTGCTCGGCGGGAAGCCTGCTTCTCCCTCTCTCACTCCCCCTGCTTGTGTTCCCTCTCGATCTGTGTTTCTCTCTGTCAAATAAATAAATAAAATCTTAAAAAGAAATGATTACCAGGACTCAAGTACCTATGTGAAGTCTGTATCTACATGGGTAGGGATGAGTGAATCCCAATATAAAACATGTGAAAATAAGATTTTGTATGATCATCTATCCATTGACCCCTGTCTTGAGTACAATGTGGTATGATGTTTAATCATACAGGGTTAGGAAGCACCTCAAGCCTTCCCCTTACGCATAATCACAGCACAACCACCTTTCTGAAATACCACCAGAATTTTTCTAGAACAAGTACAAAATAGCTTTGTACAGTAAGAGATGACCAATCATGCTGCTGAGGCCCAGGGGAGACCAAAAGTGAAGAGGCAGCGTTGAAAGGGGCGTCCTACAGGAAAGCAAGTCATATCACCGCCAATAAGTTTAGAAAGCCAGTTCTACATGCCATGACTGCTAAATGTGTTTGGTGAGAAAGCAGAACATGCCACTGAGAAGCTCCCTTTCCAAAGGGCACCGTGGGGGTCTCATAATAACCATGACGTGAAGGGTGGAGGAACCAGCATGTGCATGGGTCATGATGGAGAACACTGACCCCCGAGCCAGAAAGCCTACCTCCACCTCCTGGTTCTGCCCCGTGCCGACAGTGTGACCTTGGGCAAGGCTCTTACCCTGCTCTGCCTCAGTTTCTTCATGTATAAAACAGGGATCACAAAAGAACCACCTCAGAGCAGCTGAAAGGATTCAGTAAAGCAATCTGGTGAAACAGTAAGAGGCGGGGCCTGGTGCAGGATACTGGCTATAAGTGTTTGTCAAATCAGTAGACATGATGTGTGTTAAGGTATTTCATCTTCCAGTTGGACCAAGACACTCAGGTGTAACGTAAGCCGTACACATAGACATAAGAGGGAGAAATGTACGGTGACTTTTGCTCGAATTCACACTAAAAGCAAATACAACATACGAAGACAAGTTTTTGGTTAATAATTATTTGATGAGTTATGACATCAACAGAAAAGGTAGACTCACTGGACTATTGGTGGCGTGCTAACCGATGTGTGTGCCAAGAATGAAACAGTAAAACAACTGGCAAGGGTTAAATAAGTGTCAATCCATGCCCAGTTTTAGTCCCAAAGAACAGCAGGTGGCCAAAAAAATATGCCTCTCAATCTCAATTAAATGTCAAAGGCAATAATGAAAACTGCAGCTATCATCAACTCACAGCCACTGAATGTCTTTTTGACGTTCAGCAGGAAAGAGGTGAATACAAGCCCTCTGACGGCCCACACTGAGCTGTGTTGACTGCCGTATTGATCATCTCTAGCTGTGGTTAGTCCACATCACAAAGATTCACAGAAGCTCCGTGGCCTGCCGCTGGAATCATCTGGGGATTACTTTGGCAGCTCTGTTGATTTTGGCAAGCAGACGGACACACAACCTCTTGAGGGCGAGGTTCAGAACCGACGCATGCTCCCGCCCACTAGACAAGCCACACTGGAGATGAGAACTACACTCTACACTCCCCTCTGGACTGGTCACAACCCCAAACTCACAGGGCAAAGGGAATGAACGCAAAGACAGGCAAAGCAAAAGACCATTCAGGAGACTAAACATGTTTTCCTTCAAGATTTATCCCCCAAGGGATGCATTTTTTAAGTGCACTTCAAAACTGGTAAGCTGTATTTTTACGAACTGCTCATTACATGCCCTGCAATTTGAGAACACTCTAATTTTACAAGAAGTCGTAAGATACTGGGATTCTTGAGTCAAAACCATAATTTCTTATAAAAACAAAATTGAAATGCAAACGTCTGATAGTTGAGCGCTTTTCTGATATTTGGTCATTTTCATCACTCGTTGGAGAAGAAAAACTAACAATGTATTATCGGGCACAGTTTAAGAGCCTAAACAGATACTATAACAGAGCAGGAAGAAATACTTTTCACAGCTATATGCATGGTCAGAGTCAATTATGAAACCATTTGCTTTTAACTCTTGAGTTGGGATTTCCAATTTCCAACTTCAAAACAGCTTATTTTCTTCAGGTTAGTTTTGACACAGTTCCAGAGGTAATTTTCAGGGAAATACTCTTAATTCCCAGGTTTGTGTGTAACCTCAATGTAGACAACTCTGACTTAATTTAATGACAATTCAAGTCATTGACAATAACTTAAAATTGGAATTAAGTGTTTCTAAATGAAAAGAGAGAAAAAGAGAGAAAAGCCAATGAATGATGGAAGCGGACCTATGCCTCAAGCTATCTACCATGCAGCCAGATGATCAGATTACTTTTCAGGAAGACAATGTGGAGAAAGATTTTATTTAGATGTTATTTTTTCCATAATTTACATTTAAAAAATTATTTTGAATTTTTGAATGTTTTATTATTTCAAAGGTATAACAACTTTTGAAACACATCTAAAATCGGAGTTACACATATGCTCTTTGCCATTCTGTGCCTTATAGATGATAAAAGTTTGAAAAGCAAAGAATGTTTAGCTAATCTCTGAAAAAAAGCCGGCCAATCCCAAGAGTCAACAGAACACAGATTTGTTAAAACACAGTTACTTAAGTAATTCAAGAATGGTTATCATGAGAGAATGGTGTCATTCTGGATGGCAAAGTGACAAGACTTCCTGACTGATAAGAATATAAGCAAATTAAACAATCTTGGTGAGAGAATTTCCCAAAGGTAAATCTGACTGTTCACTCACTGTTTGCAAGAAGCTGGGTTAACAACCACATAGTGTATTCATTTTCTACTGCTGCAGTAATAAATTAGCACAAAGAGAAATTCATCCTCTCACAGACCAGGGGGCTCCAGGGGTCTGAGATCAAGGTACAAACACTGCCATGCTCCCTCCCAAGGCTCTAGGGATGAATCTTTGGCTCTTTGAGTCTCTGGGGTTCCAGGCATCCTTGCCTTGTGAATTCATGTCTCCAACCTCTGCCTCTGTCTTCACATGGCTCTGTGCACCTTTGGCTTTAGGACCCACCCAGATAATCCAGGACGATTTCGAGATCCTTAATTAAATCTGCGAAGACACTTTTCCAAAGCAAGATCATGGTCATAGGTCTGGGTGGACATTTTTTTTTCTGGTCAGGGCTGGGGGACATTATCATTCAACCCCTTACACGTGGGAAAGAGGATGGTAAAACTCAGAAGAGAATGCATCTGGAAGCTTGAAATTCTTTTAGTAAGGATGTTAAAGATAAAATAGATTGTTATCTCGTATACTGCATATGTGTGCACACGTGTACCCATAGGCTACCTGAAGGCAGGGAAAACGGATAGGGAAGTCTTGTAAGATCACTCCACACTTTCTTACATTGTTAGTTTGAAACTGAAAATTCTAGGGGCGCCTGGGTGGCTCTGTTAGTTAAGCGTCTGCCTTTAGCTCAGGCAGCTTGGGATCCTGGGATCAAGCCGCAGGTCAGGCTCCTTGCTCAGTGAGGAGCCTGCTTCTCCCTCTGTCCCTTATCCTACTTGTGCTCTCTGTCAAATAGATAAATAAAATCTTAAAAAAAAAAAACTCATAAACTAAAAATTCTGTTTTACCTGCTCTTATAGACAGTAAGTGACTTTAGTTGTGACTAGGATTCCAAATAACTAGCATTCCCTTACCATTTCATGCATGTGGTACATAATTTCTACATACACAGATTTGGTTTTAATTTAAGAAAGGGAAAAGGGAAGAACTGGGGATAAAGGTGGGAAGAAACCCCACCTGGCTGTGAGATGTCCTTTTAAGTGTTAACAAAGTGACCTCTTTAACCTGTTAGTTTGGCCTGGCTTTCTTTCCGGGTCTCTATGGGCCTCACACCAACTCATAAATAGGGAGAGAAGCTCTTAAACTCAGTAACGCCCAAGCCCATTGTTGCTCCTGCTAGAAGAGTGAACCAATCAGCCCTGCCTGTTCTTCCTTGTTACCTAGAATCTTCACGTAGAGAATCAAGAAATATGTCTTTATTATCAACTAGGTGTCTTTTGTTCTCATTTCCACTCAATCTTTCAAAGATATAATTCACGACTGGATGGCGCCATTCCAAATGCAAGATCTTAGAGTTGGGGGTTCTTACCCAGGGATCCAGGTGCCCCCCGCCGCCCCCTGAAATTCAATGTACAATTTGGTGTGTTTGTGAATTTTCCTGTGAATCAGTCACATTCTCAAAGAAATCCACTGACCCAAAAAGGTAAGAAAGATCCACAGGTCAGCTCAATGCTATGAACCTTTTCATTGGTTTGTTGTTGACTAATGACGAGTTACCTAGTTTCCAGATGTACAGGAGATGGCAACAATGGTAAAAATTCAAAACAAGAAAAACCTCAAATATGACACAAACGTCCCACGGGAGGACACACTGCATAGCCGCCAACATAGGTCACAGATTTTCCACATGAGCCTGCATCGACAGTTCTGGGGGCAGTTGTTTAGTAGGGAATCCAAACCCCTGTCTCCTCATTTCGGCACATCTCGCAAAGCTACTCCTCAGACTTGCCTGAGGGCCTCCTCCAGAGAAAACTGACCACTCCTTCAGATCTGTCTCTGCCAGTTTCCATGTGGCCTCCCCATAAGTATTCCCAGAGCACATTTGCCCTAAAGAATCTCCACAAGGAGACTCTGCTGTCCTCTGGCTGCAGGGTACTACTATTTTGAAAGTGGACCCTTCCCTTTGATGTAATCTTTTTCTCCAGAAACATCTGCATGTCATTCCTGAGCAATGGAATATCCACGTGGTGTGACAGAAGCAGCAGGACATTATTCAACCCCCTCGTTTCCAGGTTGGGGCTGGCTGCCGAGCCTCACCAGGCACAGAGACTCAGCAACCTCGCTGCACCGCTGCCTGTCATGCGGGAACAGCTCCACGTTAATTCGACAGGAAATGATCCTGATGCTTGTGGAAAGGATGCATGACCTAAAAGTGACACCTAAACGCCCAAAGCGAAAAACTCAGTCTTCCCCGCTGCTCAGGCCCAAATACCTTGAAGTCAGCCTTGAGACCTCCCTAATAGCCCACATCTAATCTATCCACAGATCCCATCAATCGTCACAGTGTGCCCAGAATTGTAGCACTTCCTGCCGTCTTTACCACAGCTCCCCTTGTGGGCAGACACCACCATCTCTCACCCATAGTGAGACACCCTCCTAGCCAACTCCCACCTTTAGTCCATATTCCCTTTCTGTTGTCCACAGAGCAGCCAGGATGACCCTTTCCAAAATGGACCTTGCCTCATCTCTGCTCAAAGCCAGCTTTCCCACCTCCCTCTAGGGAAAGAGCCTCATATTCTCCCAAGTGGCCTTCGAGGTTCTCATGGTCCACCTCACTTTCCCTCAATGACCTTAACCCCTACCATCTCCCCCTCTCTCTCATTCCACTCCAGCCTCGGTGTTTTCCTTGATGTTCTTCAAAGCTCACTTTTTCTGAGTTAAGTGGAACTTCATTTCCTTACAGAACAAGAGGTAAATGAAACAGCAGACTGTGGCTCTCTGACTGAAAGGCCCATGGCCCTGAAAACTCAGGAGGATCACAGACCCTTGATCTGTGATAAGGGTTAAGAGTTTTCTGTTCTTCTCTAAGGCTAAAGCGGCCAGAGATAAAACGTCAAGTCCACCCTGCCACATAACTGTGCCTAGGCCTCTACACAGAAATTTCCTTGCTGGTGATCCCAACTTAGTTGGGCAAATGAGCACCTAAGCACAGGAGTGAGGAAAAGAACAAAGTTAAAAATACCCAGATAGGGCGCCTGGGTAGCTCAGTGGGTTAAAGCCTCTGCCTTTAGCTCAGGTCATGATCTCGGGGTCCTGGGATCTACGCCCGCGTCGGGCTCTCTGCTCAGCAGGGAGCCTGCTTCCTCCTCTCTCTCTGCCTACCTCTGCCTAGTTGTGATCTCTCTCTCTGTCAAATAAATAAATAAAATCTTAAAAAAAATACCCAGATAAAGCAAAGGGCTGAATTCTGACAGTCTTTCCGCTATCGACTTCCACAGACTTCCTCATCCCAGTGTTCAGCTAACGCTTTCCTAAGAAGAATTTGTTGACACCTACTACTGAATCTCTTTGTTGACTGACTCTGGAATTGAACAGCTTGCCCTTGGGAAAATGACCAACGTGGGACTGGAAAGGCAGAACCCACGGGCAGATCAAGTCAGTGCAGGAATGTTTTGTGAATCAAATATATTTACATTCCTTGGCCGATTATCTCTAAGTGTGTGCCTGCTTTTCATTTAAACACAATGTAACCCCAGTAGATTCTATCATAAGAAGACAGCTGCATGGATGATCTCATTGGTCCTTTGTAGTGTTTTTTCCCCCAAGATATGAATTTAATAAGATTCAAAAGCATAAGCAAATTGTTGACCATTCCAAGCCAATTGGTCATTGCTGTCAGATCAGGGACTCTTACAACAAGCCTTCAACACCACAGCGAGCTTCTCATTCTCTCCACTGACTTGTTTAAACTTTCTAAAACTCAAAAAGAAGAACCCAAATGAAGTACTACCCCTAACATTTTATTTGGTGGGAATTTAGAGAAAGAATAGTATTTCTATTCTAAGAGGGACATTCACAATAAATTTATTTTTTCTAGAATTTTAAAATTAAATTCTAATTTAATTCACAGTGCCCTTGCAACACCCCAGTATCACACTTCTATTAGCATGCTACGAAGCTGGATGCCTTGCCGAAAGAGAACAAAATAAATTAACTTGGGGATATCAGGTTTCCAAAATAAGTTTGCTGATGTGAGTCAAAATTCTTAATGTTGGAGTCAACACCTGGGGCCTTAGAGATTATACGAGAGGCAGCGTCTTTCACAGAGTACTCAGAACTTCCCAGGAGAAGAATTTTGCCTCTGGTTTTGCTACTTCATCCTCTCCAATTTGGGAAAAACTCGCATAGGCGTCCCGGATCACTCGGAGAAAGGGAGTCTATTAAGGTTGATTTTTTTTAGACAAGGCTTGACTGGGGTTCAACAGCGTGAGGAGGCAGACATTTGGTCTACATGGCCGCTCTCCCTCACATGTGGTGACCACTTGCCGTAACATGATTTGAAACAACAACAACAACAACAAAACACAACAGACAAAAAGAGTTCTGCTGTACAGACCACACCTTCAGTTGGCTGAAGTTTGTATCAAGACTGTTTTCAGTCAGGAGTGATACGCCAAGCTTTGAGGTAGAAGGGCGCCAACAGAGGTGTTCTGTAAGAAAGGAAATACCAACTGGAAGCCACCACATTTGACTGATGGGGAAAGCGTGTTCATCCTTTCGACAAATAAGCCTGTTAGAATCTTAATTTGCAAAAAAAGTAGCATACGCTGTGGTCTCACTACCACGATAAAGAACTGCCTTGTAAGAAAAGCAGTCCGTGAAGAAACTGTGTCAACTCTCTGAATGCACCTGATGAAGAGTTTCTAGAGGGGCCCAAGAACGTGACCTGGCCCCTCAATACCTCAGCTCCATTTTGGTGCCTTTAACAAACCAAACCCGTAAGGACTCCAGTCTTTCCGCCTCACTGCTCTAAACCAACAGGCGAACCACATAAGCTCATATTCTTAATGGACACGACTACATAATTACTCCACTGATGCCTGAAAAGTAACTCACGTAGCATTTCCTCAGAACAAAAGAAGAAAACTAGATTTCACTTAGCCCTGCTCAGGATGTGTTTTCGCCTGTTTCTAGCCTAGCTCTCTTTTGGCCAGTGCCCAACGTAATCTGCTTTCCTGCTTGTGGCCATTTGTCTCCCATGTGCATCGCATGCTTGAGAGGACTTTTTTTTTCCTTCAATGCAGAATTTTACTTGCATGTTTAGAAAAAACAAAAACAATGGTGGCCAGCAATGGGATATTTGAAATTCTGCTGTCCAGCAGCAGAGATGTGGGGATTATAAAATCAGCAACTACTACTTATGTATTTTAAGAGTATCTCGGCATTGCTTCCAGAAACACATTTTATGAACACAGCATGCTTGTGTCTTTCTCTTTGACAAAGCTCTCACTCTCAAAAAGAAGCTTTGACTAAAGAAGATTTTCCTTGTTAAAAAAAAAAATGTATATATATATATATTGTTGTGTGGCTTTAGAGCTGGAGGGAACAGGGGCGGGTGTGAAGGTAAAAAGCCGCTCAGGTTAAGTATATATGAGAATGGGATGATGATAGTATCATGATCATAGAGATCCTGAGGATTCAATCAGATAATCCAGTGCCTGACAGTGATTGTTCGGTGTACCTTGCTGTCATTATCCCTGTCAACATCTGGAGAATAAGCTCACTTCATTTTTCTATTACAATTTGCTTAACAGATTTTTTTTTTAAAGGTGGGGAGGGGTTGAGGCAGAGGGAAAGAGAGAATCCCAAGTAGACTCCATGCCGAGTATGGAGCCCGACGCGGGGCTCGATCTCATGACCCTGAGATCATGACCTGAGCTGAATCAAGAGTCTGGTGCTTAACCAACAGAACTACCCACCCAGGCACCCTCAGCAGAGTTCTTCTAAGCACAATGGTAGCATCTCAATACAGAGAGAAAATAATAGTTCTGCGCCTTTGCCCTGTTTTCTGAAGTATTTTTGTTTCTTGTTATTTTTGATATTGATTTGATGAAATATATGACAACCATTAGTTAAAAGAGAAACTAAATAAATATTTTCAATGTTAAACAACCACGAACTGCAGGCTAATCGTTGGTGGCAAGGCTTCCGCAGGTAAAGCAATATCCTTCTCAGTCTGGCTCTCCCCGGCCAGTTGTGCCTGACAGCTAACCACTGGGTTTGTAGAGTTTAATCTTGAGAAGGTTCGAAATGTGGATCTTCCTGGGACTCTATGTTGTTATTTTGTGGTAGTTCAGGTGTCAGTGATAGGGAAACTTCAAACTCTTGGATGGATAAGTACCCAAACGTCACATCACTTTATAAAATGTCTCCAAACCTCTTTGCCTTGAAAGGTTCCTGACAAATGAATGACATTTCTGGAATGTGCCACTTCTCACATGATGAAGCGTATCTCCTAGGATCTTTCAGGATTTGATGTCAGAAACCAGTAATGGTGGGAAATAAATTTTAATTCACACCCAGGAAGGAAAAGAGAAACATTTCTGAAAACATGCCTGACTTCTGCGTGCATACATGGCCCTCATAAGAGAATGACAGACTCGCTCCTGAACCCAAGGCTTCTGGTCCTGCCCAGAAGCGACCCACGGACACTGTGCTATCCCGAAAATGCACTGCTTCCCGTTTTCAACAACTTGGCAGATACTTGTGTCTGCTTTTTTTAAAAGAGTACCAACAAATACAGTAATGATGCTACTTCTACAATAAAAACCGATGAAATAGTAGCTTCTTACACATACAACTCTTATAACCAATAGCCAGCAATTCATTTTGCAAAGACGTACCAGAGACATAGGGCCTTGAAACATGGTACCTTAGTACATTAAGAGCTAGACAATAGTGAGTTTCAAGAACAAACTTAGCAGAGGTAAATATCCATGCTGACATGCTCTCAGAGACCCCTGAGTACAACTGAGGGGTCCCCACCTCTGAAAGCCCCACAGACACACCCTGGGGACAGGGCTCGTCATCCGCAAGACCGCTCAAAGCACACCAGGTCTGCATGGTTCCTTCCCTGAGCAGCTCCAGCCCTGTCCCTATTTGTTGGCTTTATCACTGTGGAAGAGGGTCATAAAAGCCCTAAGACTCTGGCTCGAGTCCTGGCATCTTGACGTGGTTGCTGAGAACCACTAGTCCCGTGGGTCAACCAAAGACAGTGTCGTGGCGTATCTTCATTTGTCTTGAAATATGCTACCTTCTGCTCTCTAGCTGTATTTATAGCTCTCTGATTCTCGAATGCAGCAATCTCTGGCACTTCACTAAAATAACAGTGTGAAGAACTAAAATTTCCATGCCACTAGCCAGCCAACTTACAAGGATAATCACATTTCCTCACCAACCGTCGCTTACATAATGCCACTTAAAGCGAACACCTAAAATGGGGTTTCATTTTGTTTTGTTTTAAAGATTTTATTTATTTGACAGAGAGAAACACAGCCAGAGAGGGAACACAAGCAGGGGGAGTGAGAGAGGGAGAAGCAGGCTTCCTGCCAAGCAGGCAGCCCGATGTAGGACTTGATCCTGGGTCTCCAGGATCATGACCTGAGCCGAAGGCAGTCGCTTAACCAACTGAGCCACCCAGGCGCCCCTAAAATGGGGTTTTATCTCAAATAAGAGTTCACTAAATACTTGTCAAGTAAAGGAATGAAACCAGGAACCAGGCAACTGATGCAAAGACATGATCAGCTGGCAAACATTAGTAAGTCTCTGTATACCTGGACTAGAATCAAGTTTTTCCAAGATACAATACAATAAACTAGTAAGCCCTCTGAGGAGAGAAGTAGTAACAATCTTTTTCTGATATATTACATTGGAAATCTTTCTTCCCCCCACCAAAAGGCTGCACTTGATTGGATGTTCAATAAATATTTACTCACTGAATCAGATTATACAAATTATGCAAGATTTAGTCTTACAGCTTGAATTATCTACACAATAACTCTGTTAAAGTATATCTCCCCCTTTTAAAAAAAACTCACTTTTAAAGCTAGAGACAATCAAAAAGCTTATCTGTTTAAAAAAAAAATCACGCATCTTTCCTGGGGAAAATACTCAGCTTTACTTGAAGCCACTGAGATTTTTCTAGAAATGTGATGTTTGCAGTCCCACCTGGCACTACCCTTTGGGTCAGACTCTTTACTAGACAAATGAGCATGTGTGAAGATAGTACATCTTATTCTGGGGGGAAAAATGTTCCCCATGGAGAGAAGAGAGAAAAGAGGAAACACTCCAGGAGTCAAATACTGACTCAGCAGCTGGCCTCCCTCCATCTCAGTAATTCTGAACCTTATTCTCTCTAGGCTGTAATGAATTAGGAAGTTGCATATAAGGGAAACAGGCAAATATTTATGACTGTCATTTCTGCCGCCCATTTTGCAGGTCCCCATGTGAGTATCTGCCTAGCAACAGTTGGGAGATTTTAAGGAAAAATCCCTATTTCAACACATACTTCACTTAAAAGGCTCTGGGACCCAAGTGAGGTCAGGACCTACCTCAGGCTCAAAATCAATTTACAGGTGGAGACCTGTTTTACGAAGAGACAGCCGAGGCTAGTCTGCTAGAAAGAGGCATTGGTTCAGCAAAGTGACATTAGGAGTGCCCCCAATTTTCTATTTATTAAAGAGAAAATATTTCTGGCCAACCTTGGTGGGAAATACAGACCAAAAGTCTGCCTTACTAAGAAAGGGGGGAAATAAGCTTAAATGGAGGGAGAAAGCTCAAAGAATCTTCCGGTTTAGAAAGACTACTGGCATACCAAGTGGAACCTTGGGATCAGTGGGCAAGATCACAAAGAGTGACAGAGACCACTTTTCTGGAAAGTTCCCATGGCAGACATCAAGGGAGAAGGGAAGTCTTCTCATTCCTGCCTGTGGCCTCATGGGAACGGAGGAGAGTGCATTTGTCTCTAACAGTGAAATGTGGCAAGTGGCAGAACTGGTTTTTCTCAAGGAAGGAAGTGTTAGGGACATACAGGTGAGTCCCTTATTGTCACGTTCAAAAGGTACAACCAAATGCTTCCGCCTTAATCAATAGAACCGCTTATGCTCATCTGTACAGCCAATCTGACACTTTCTTACAACTTTTAGATCCATATGGCTCCATGTTCTTTCCACCCTCCCCAATGGCACACATTTTCGGCAAATGTCTCCATCCTTCAAGACAAGGAACTATATAAAACAGAAGACATTCCCTATCTACCAGAAAGAACATTCAGTAAGTCATGGTTACACAGCAGCACAGAAGGCTATGAGTTCCATGACAAAGAGCCAAAAAGAATGCAGGTAGGGAAGGTTCTAGGTTATCTGGGACAATGGGGGTCAGGATTGTTCCAACTCCTCTTTGGATCCCATGTGGCCTGTTCTCATCAGAGAATATTTTGAGATAAAAATGCACTGTAAAAGAGAGAAATAACAAGCCCCAAATGGAATCATCTGCCCCCTATAAGAGCCCACCAAGATTTAATTACAGTTTCAACCTGTCCCATGGTATCACCCTTTAAAGAATCAATCTGGAATTTCCTGACTGGCACTAGCAAGGTGACCTGCATGAGAAAAATCCTGCCAGTTCTCTTCCCCTCAAAAGATGATGTCCTAGCCCAAAAGAATCCTTCCTTTTCTTTTGCTGATACCTTCCTTGACTTACCCTCCTTCCCATAAAAACCTCCTACTCAGTCCAACTCCTAGGAGCTGGCAAACTAGGATGTGGCCCAATTCATGAATCCTTTAGTAAAGCCAATCAGATCTTCAAATTGCCTCAATTCAGTTTTGCTTTTCAACAACATATGCAGAAATAAATCACAAACATAATTAATAAGGCCCTGTGTTCTTCCACTTTCAATGGGACAGTTGGGTGCTAACTGATGGGGAAGCAAAATTAGAAGGGAAGGAAGATGCTCTGAGAGCCACGTCCATGAGGACCAAGTAAAGTGAGCCACAAAGTACCCTTGCCTTCCAGGAGCCAGTTGCGTGTCTCATATATCTGTTACGGGAGGACCCTGGGAGGGCTAGAAGACAAGAACTCCTAAAAAGGCTGTATCCCGCTATCGGGTGATCAAAACATCTACAAGGTGGACGCGGTCTCTGCCATGATGCTGGCAGGGGCCACCGGTTCTTCCTGGGTAGCGGGTCTTTCGGCAGGATGTGCCCCAGGGTGACTGGGCACTGCCGTCAAGCTGCCCAAAGACTAGCTGAAGTTGACTTGCTTTCCTTGCACTCAATTAAACAGTGAAATTAAGGACACCATCCCTCCTCTTCCAATAGATTGATGATGAAGGAAGAGCCTTGTCAGGGGCCAGGAGAGGAAAAAGTAATTCCAATGGATAAAATGAGTGGTTCCCATGTGGTCTGTTCTCATCACAACCCTCTCTGGGGCGCCTTCTCACTGCTTGCTGGACTGGGCTCCTGTCCCTTATTTTTGCAGAAACGCTCCCCTGACACTCAGGAGGGAGAAAGGGGGTCTCCCAGGCTTCACCTACCGGAGGAAGGAAAAGGAAAGGGCCTCCACAGGGCACTGACAATGGGGCTGGGCACCCTTCCTGCTCACATATTCAACACCTTCGTAGACACAACGCAAAAATACCGTGAAGCCTCATACCTTCTATATTAGCTTCATACTGAAGAACTTTATTTTTGGTTTTTTTGTTTTTTTTAAGCTAAACCGTACTGAAAACAAACTCTTCTCAACTAGCTGCTTCGGAACAATATACTGTCTTATGAAGCTCTGTACATTTTCAATGTTTTTGAGATCTTGACAGGCCAAAGTCAGGTCCCCACTTCTCCTTGAATTCTGAAACCGGACAGTTTTCTGCCTCTTCCAGGCTCTTTTGCATCAAGGTCAGGCTGCCGGCCGGAAGGGGTGGCGTAAAAAGTGCGTAGTGAAACACAGAAACGGACCACCCTTGGGTGGCATTGACCTAGCGGAGCCTCTGGCTTCTGGTTCCACAGTCCCTCCAGGGCAGCCGCGTTAGGGGACCCCCAGAACCGAAGCGGCAAGGAGGGGGATGGGGGCTGCCGTACAATGGGTCCCCTTGAATCATGCTACTAAAAAAAGGTGCAATGAGAAAGAAGTCCCTGTGCATTCTCAGTCACAAGTGTGGGCAGAAGAACCCACAGGATTCCTCCCTTTGGTATTAAATAACAGTTTAAAAAAGCTTTTTAGAAACAAAGCAAATACACGGTGGGACCGGACACGGGAGCTGTCCCAGGTCAGTCGTCCACTGAAACAAGTCTCAGCCCTAGTCATAAATAAATAATCTCTATCCTGGTCAGACTTCCATGCCAGGATCAATATCTCTTAACATCTTACTTATTTTATTACTGCTTTTGGTTTTCTGGGACTGATTGAAAGTTGCTCAGAGGAAATCTTTGGTTTTGCTTAAGTGTCCATGACATTTAATCATGACTTCCCTTGCAGTTTAATTCCAACCAGTCAATCAGTTAATCCACTTCAATTGATTCTGGGCTCTCGGTTATTGGCTTGCATTCATTGGGCATCCGCTGGTGCCGACTCAGCTGCGTGGCCTGCGTGAAGCTCCTCTCACACCTCTCGCACCTGGTGGAGGCAAGAGAGAAAATTGAGACCGGGGAGCAGGGCCTGCAGGGTGATGGGCATCTTCACATCCTGCCTAATGAGAACCGACACTCCAAAGTGGCTTCAGATTTTACCGGCTCCAGAGGTTTAATTGGTGGCTCCTTCCCAAGCCTGGAGGCCTGGGACGGGACAAAGCCCGTCTGGTGCAGAACAGAGGGATCTGTCAATAGGCAGGGGGAAGGTGATTTCTCCAGAGAGCCTTGTCCTGCCGCAGCTCTGATCACTGTCAGTTCAAATAGATAAAGAACAAAAAGAGATTTTTAGGAGTGAGCCATCAAAGCCACAGCTTGTCTGCAGTTTTGTGCTCTGTAACCCCAAAGAGAAATTGACGACAAATAGAATTTCACCTGCTGCTAATTTAAAATCGGGGAATTGTCCTCTGCTGGTTTTTGGGGCCGAAGAGCCATTCCCTCCAAATGTGGACGGTGGAGGAAGTGCGAAGTGGGTCGGCGCGAGCGTGGGTATGGGTGTGGGTGGCCGCTTTGGTGCACAAGCATCACTGAGCGGCCACAGTTGGGAGGGAGCTAAAACAGTCTGCGGCGCGGGGTGGGAGACAGACAGAATTCACCACCAGCCAGTGTTCACATGAAGAGATTCACCTTGCGGCACGCCTGGGTGGCTCAATCATTAAGCATCTGCCTTGGCTCAGGTCATGGTCCCGAAGTCCCGGGATCAAGCCCCACATTGGGCTCCCTGCTCGGTGGGAAGCCTGCTTCTCCCTCTCTCACTCCCCCTGCTTGTGTTCCCTCTCTGGCTGTGTTTCTTTCTGTCAAATAAATAAATAAAATCTTAAAAAAAAAAAAAAAAGAAAAAGAAAAATTCACCTATGGAGAAGGTACAGGCAAGAATGGCCCTGGAGGTCATACTTAGGCGTCAGTGTGTCTGATGAGGAGAAAACTGTCATCCCGCTTCTGGAATAGCTCCTGTTTTCAACTTAAAAAAGAAAATGTATCCTAGAGACCTGAGCTTGACCCATCACCCATGCAACACACTCACTAGCTCGATGGCTGCTCAAGCCACAAAAAACCTAAGACGGGTGCACACGCACACACCCAATCACTGGTGGCTTCTAGCTTTCCGTGGCAGCCAGGACTCCTACCCAAACCAGAGCAGCGAGCTGGCACAGACAGTGACTTGCTGTGACAGCCTTGCGTGTGTGGGTGACCTGGAGTGCTGGCCGAGCCCCGGGGGGAGGGGAGCATAGCAGCCACCCACAGCATCCCCTTAATGTCTTCCCCTCAGTCCTTTGAAGAAAAGGCTATTTAGGAACCCTACAGAGACTTGTCCCTCTTTGAAATAGCGCGACCTTGGTCTCAGGTCCCTGCACTGTGGGGCTAGGGCAGAGGTCTCAAGACCTCTAAAGTCTTCACTGCTTCCTCACATGCCATGTGCCATGGGCCCCATTATCTGGGGGAGAGTCCTCTCTTCCCTCCCCCTCTTTTTTGGTCCACCATACAAAGTCCTTTGCCACAGAGATGATTATCCCCCCCAAAAAAACACATCCATCCACTTTGGGGGAATTTTTTAATGTTGGGAAGCTACAGGCTTGACCATCATGCTGGGATATTTCAGTGCTCCCATGCCGGCTGCATGTGTCAGGGTGAAGAAGTTGTGTTTCTTTGATTGTCTTCCCCAGAATATTTTTAGCAGCCTGTTTCACTGTTAAAAACTGCACTGTGATCTTGACAAATGTATAATGTCAGCTTTAATGTATCAGACCTATCAGCTCAATGAAAATAACTCAGAAGTATTGATCAGCTAATGATTTTTGGTGTATTCATTAACGGCCACAGGCAGCTCATCCTCTCTCCAGAGCCTCCCGAGGTGCTGATGACATGTTAGCGAACTGCTGATTGTTTATTAGAAAACTGATTAGTTACTGGATCAGTGTGTCAAAATATACTACCTTTCACTGCTGACAAACTTTCAAATTATTACATTCATTAAAAAAAAAAATTCTGAAATTTTAGAATCCACTTCAAACAGAATTGCTGGAACATTTACAAAAAAAGACCACTGACCTGGATTGCATTTCTGCACTTCTCAACTTGGGTATTCGAATATAAAGAATCGAACATAGGAAGTTCCGTGCTTCATGTAAGGCAAAGTGTACATCTCTATGTGATACTTAAATATCCTGATTAGACAGAGACCTTCCAAGGCGAGTTATGTTTTTCTCAAGCAGTTTGCCTAAGTGGCCACACAGATATTTCCACTCCCGGACCCGGAAATCTACAAAGTCCGCTCTGTTGCACTCCCAAGATGCTCACGAAAAATCATCTCCAGGGTCATCTGTTCCAAGTGCAAATGAAAACACATACAGATGTGTGTACCTGTGTGGGCTGGTTTCTTACCAACCCTCCAAGGAAGTGAAGAGAGCTAGACTGAGAAAATATTCTTTTAAATAAGGGAAGAGCCTCCATTTTACATTCATTACCTTTAATTTTAGAAAAATTCTTTTCCTGAGTTCTTTTTATAGCTGAATGAAACTCCTCAGAAAGACAGACTCCATGCAAAAGCCTGGGTTCCAGCAAGTCAGAGCTGGACTTCATCTGCGTTGGCATCTAATAAACCCTGAGGTCCAATCCAGACAGGGGACTGGGTAACTTTAATCCTGAACTTCATGTGGTGTAGCAGAATAAGAAGAAAAGAAAGATGGAGGTAATGAGCTGGGAGCAACGGAAGGCTCCTGCACATGGGTCTTCCTCCTCGTGCTGACGTCACCATCTCGAAGGGGACATCGCAGGGACACTGAAGTGGAAAGGCATCCCAATATTTGAGCACAAAGCCCCCAACTTTCTACGAGTATGGGTATCTTAGGTAGATCTGAGTTCCTTTTAAGTTTGAAGTCATTCTTTGCTTCATGGGATGGTCGGCTGGATTATCGGTATAGGGAGCCTAACAATTACTACCTGAAATTGACAGAGGCCAAAATGACATCAGGTTTCCGTTACAGGGAAAACTGACAAGAAGCCTTCTTTTGTGCCTCTGCGATCTGTCATCAAATATTCCTGAGACTGAACCAGACTGGGCAGGGTCTGGGCACACAAAGTGCCCAGTGCTGATTTACTGATGTACTCTTTTTAATTGCTCTGTTTCCTAAGTCTTGTTAAAATATTAGATGCTCTTTGGAATATCCTTGGGTTTTTTTTTTTTTTTTTTTTTTAATAATGAGCCAATCTGTCCTTAAGGCAAAGATATACTGATGAATATTTTCCCCTGCTTTTAACAAACATGAAGAGAAGAGCCTTTCATGTGGGAAGTCCTGGTCTTTCCAGGCTCCGAAGCTGAGCACCAAGGAATACATGAGGATCCAGACAGAGCAGAGCAGAGAGCAGTCCCTCTCTGAGATCTTCAGAGATTATGTTTAGGAACAGGGAAGGAGAAAGGGATCCTCAGTGGAAAGAATAAGTTGGAGATGCCAATGAGCTTCCTTCCTTCCTTCTTTCTCCTTTTCAGTAAAGAGCTGGGAATTACTGTTAAATGAAATGATGTCTTGCTTTTGTTCCTTGCTGTCAATGACTTCCAGTCCCACCGTACAAACTAAAAGCCAAGACCATTATGCTCCTTTGGTTGGTATTTTTCCTATGTGTTCCTTTACTTTAGAAGTTCTAAGTCTGCAGCCAAGTCCCCTGCCAACAGGCCCCTGACCTTCCTGCTGCTTGGGGGTGAAGTAGTCCTATGGGATCTCAGCCAATCAGATCATGAGGCAAAGCCTGGACTGAGACTCTGATCTCTTAATGCCAGATCTTCTCCAGCTTCCTCTGGATGGCAATAATCTTGATGTGCCTATTCCCACATCCCAGCAGAAGGGCTACTGAGAATTCTGTGAAAGCCTCCAGGGCTGTGGGTGAGTGGGACAATTTGGGGACTGAGCCATTTGGGGAATCTCCATAGAAGCTGCCCAAGGCATACAGTTTAGGGTTCTTCATCTTTATGAGGTCCTTTCCCTTCTTTGTAACATTGTTTAAGCCAATACCCATTAGTCGAAGTAGTAAAATTAACTGTTGCGGTGAAATCTGTTTTACTGACTACTCTGCGATAAAAGTTTTTTTTTAATGTTTCTTTTATGAGCTTGTAAAAGGGTATCTTCATAATATTTACAAATGTCCATGGGACGGATATCCGTGAGCTATGCTGAGAAGCTTCCCAAAACTCCCTTGGGATAGTTCAATCCTGGATGATCTGATTGTATACACGGAAGAATTTAGCTTTCCATTTCCTAGAAGATTTTTAAGAGTGGCACTATTTAAATGACCATACACTTGGGTATCCCCTGGGAATGTATATTTGATAAACCAAAAGCAATAAAACCCACCCCACCCTACACACAGCATGTAGCTATCTGAATAAGAGAAGAAGCAGAAGTCAAGCATGTATCTAGACTCTAATTCAACCAACACTTGTGGTTTTCTTGATTTGTTCTCATGGGGAAATGAGGTGATGGTCACAAAAACATACTTCAAGAAAGGAAAAAGATGCAATTATTAAGGCCTTTCAAATATTAATCTGATGAATTAAAGTTAAAATGGCAACTCTATTGGAAACATGACAAAAACAGGATGTTAGGGGGAAAAAATTGAGTGAAGTCAACAAGGTTACACATAAGTAACACCTTAACATTAAGAGAAATCTATTTCCCATTTTGACCCTGAAACCTCTTTAATTAATTACTAAAATCTATTTACAGAGCAACAAGATAAAAATCAATCTGACTCGTGGCACTCTCTCTGTCGGGTTGCCCTTTCTAATATAAGGGGCCAGAAGGGATCGTCAATCCTCTCGCATCTTTGCTTTTGAAAAGCTCTCCTGCTCCAAGGTCTGGAACTTGGGCGACTGTCCTCTTCCCCACCCAGAACAGAGAAAAATTAAAACTCTTTTGATTATTAATATCATAAATAAAACTGTGATGAAACTAGTTAAGGATAATGAATATTAAAATGAATAAAGGTAACTAAATTGTGGGGAGGTAAGTGAAGATGACAACTTCCATGAGTTCCTCCCTCTGATGGCAGACACCGAGGCAGGCAAGACGCAAGCCAGCAAGACTCTGCTACCCTGACACAAGCTGAACCTCAGCCCAAGCACCAGGGCAACAATGGACCATGCCAACAGGTCCAAAAGAAAATCATGAGTAATAAGATTCTACGAAGACTTGTTGAGTGAGACTGAGCAAGGGGGGTTTGTCTCCGACTACCTGAATCATTTCTCTTCTTGCTTGAACTTGTCCTACAGAAAGTAAATAGGCTACACATCTATGTCCTTTGAATTTCCCTTCTCAACCAGGGAAAACCAAGACGGCAAATGAATAAAGTGATACATGGAGGGTTGAAGAGAAAACAGTCCATCACAGAGACAGCAGAAGTTGCTTTGAGACAACCGACCAAGTCAAACATACTGTTTTCTCACTCCCAAGCCTTTCCACATTTTGCTTGGGCTGCCAGAAATGCCTTTCCTTTGTATGTTTAGAAAACTCCTACTCATCCTTCAAAACCCAACTTAAACATCATGTCCACCTGACAGTACTGATAACTCCATTTCTGGGCTACCCTGCAGCACCGTGTGAATATGGCTTACTATTCTTCACTTTTATACTTTTCATCCTATGTTGTAATACTCGCTTATTAATTGGGCTTCCCCATAAATAATGTGGTCTTCAAAGACTGGGGGAGCGTATCATTCACCTTTTTATCTTTTGTACCTAGCCAGGTACCCAGTACAAAAATAAATATTTGCTGAATGAATGACACATACAAAAATAAATGAATGAGTGAAGGAAAGGCCATCTTGCATGATTCAGAGGTCTGCTGTTTTCATGACTGTGCTATATCTAAAAATAATCTCTCTTTGGGGGTTCTTACCTTGCCAAAGTCTTTGGAGTTTAGTCCTACCTTTTTCACATCCTCTGAATCCTCAAGAATTCGGATGTGCCCTATATGTGGTTGTGTTTCATTTTGTTTTGTGTCACTAACACAGTAATTCTGAGATCTGAAGAGCATATTCGAAAAGCCACTAGTTGCCAGAAATCACAGATTTAAATCACTTGAACACATAGGAAGAGGAGGAAAGAGTCCACCAGGATCCTAAAACATTCACGTTTCCCAAGGACAACTATTTAGACATCCTAAACCAGGGTCCCCTCACTTGGCGGTCATGGCTTGCTGGTGGCCCAAAGGTGGTACCCTGTGAGGGCTCCCAGCTTAAATTCTAGAAGCATAGATTCTTGGGAACTAGAAAGAATCTTAATGACTTACTCTTACTTTCTTATTTTTCAGATGAGAAAACAGACCCAGAAAGATCGCTCTGTGTCCATGGTTGCATGGCTTGAGAGGAAAGGAGGTTCCGGGGTAGGATCTACTTACTTGAAGGGTTTTTCTCCAGTGTGAGTTCGGATGTGGTTGTTGAGGGTGGTGGCCCCAGCGAAGGCACGACCACAGTAGCCACACTTAAAAGGCCGGTCACTGGAGTGAGTGACCACATGGTTCCTCAGCTCGGACGGTTGTGAAAAGGACTGGGAGCAGTGACCGCACTGATAAGGTCTGAAACAAATAAAGAGACTGCCTGGTCATTACTGTCTGTGTCAGTCAGGGTAAATCATGATCATGAGGCAAGGGCCAGAACTTTCGGGTGACATTTCCCAATGGCATCTCGGGCTCTGGCTGCGGGGTACCCGAGACCCATACATGTTGCCACGGGAACAAAATTCACAGAGCTTCTGAGGCACATTAATTCCCAAACGAGTATTCCTTTCTGGAATTAACCATATCATGTCACAAACCCATACTTTCTTGTTTTTATCCCCACCTGAGGCAAATATTAGGACATTTTTGGGAGCCTTGGGAGTATGAGCTCGATTAAGCAGAACATTACAAGAGAAGATATGTAATTTTTGCTCCTAATTCCTTGGCACTTGAAACTCTTCAAAGCGCTACATCATTACTGACTTTCATCTTCACACTAATCCTCTGTGGCAGGGAAAGCATCGTTACTACCTCTGTCGGTTCGGAAAATGGAGGATACACCGTCCTTGCAGGAATTAAGTTCTTGAGGCCAAGGTTACTCCAGGGCATGTGGACTTGATCCTGGGGTAAACATGGAGAGAAGGCAGCAAGCTTCCTGCATGTTTTAATATATACTCAGCTGCCTTGGGGTCTGCAAACACAGCCTCAACTTGGGGTCATCGGAGAGTTCACGCATGAACCCAGGTGTGTACCCAAATCTGTCCCTTTATAAAAGCAATCCTGACTTGTGCTTACTCTACACACACACACACACACACACACACACACACACACACACACACGGACTAATATTTATCCACTGGGTCTTCTCTTTAAACCTCAGCTTCCCAGTTTAATTCGGTGGCAAGCAATGATTTATAGCAGCACAAAACTGACAGGATGTCACTATGTTTGCAGGAGGGATGATGGTGATGCGAGGGCCATTGGAAGCAAGTTGTGACAAATACCTGATAATTAGCAGGATTATCAGAGAACATTCTTCTCAGCTCATGAGAAGTAAATCAATTTGGGGTTTTCATAAAATAGATTAAAATTCTGTCTTCTCTACACAAGTCTTGCTGCTGACTGAAGCAGAATCTGGGGAGGGATGGAAAACGAGGGGAACTTCACCGCATTAGAAGCTACCTCGCATCGTTCTTGGACTGCACTCTCATTTGTTTATCAAGATTCTGGTTACGAAAATTTAAGAATCTGTCATGAGGGATATGAACAGCGCTCGTGAAGCCCTGGTTGGTGGCCAAGACGTTTCCTGGCTGAGTTTGAGACAGCCAAGGGCAGACGCTGACTTAATTGCTTTACCTTCCACAAACGCATAAGCTCCAAAGACCAGAAACCAAAACGAAGGACCAGGAGACAATGGTGAGTGAGCATGTACAACGATTCAATTAAGTGCAAAATAAAGTGGACCTGCTCATTTGTCAAGCGAGGTGCTTAATTGTGGCTACTGCCTCACTGAACACAAACACTATTATTTCACCCAGCTTCAGCGCGCTGAGCACTGATCGTAGAATTTTTTAGCTTGATTAATAGTCCAGGATTGGTCAATAACTCAATACTATACAATTTTAATTACTTACATTTAGAAATCTATTTAACTGCTCTCAAACAAGTTTCAAAAAATATATATGTGTCCTTGGTAAGAAGTTTATCAATCTCAACAAATTGCATGTGCACATTATTAAATAATGGTTTGAAAGCCATTACAATTTTACACTCACAGAAAGGTCCTCCTGCCAAATCTGGTCTTTGTGGTAACCATTAACTTTAGAGTGTGCCTCAAAAAAGGATATTCTCTTAGGAGCCAACTTTTTAAAATGTGGAAGATTATAAACAAAATAATTTATTAATATATGCTCTATCCACTAACAATTGATTTTTCTAATAGTGAAGGGACCATTAACAGTGATTAGCCTCTGGTTACCTATTTTTAATAGCTATCACAATAAACAATAAGCCACTAAATAAAGCCAATTAATCTCTTCTTTTTTTCTAAGTCTGCTGTCAAAAGTTGGAGTGATGTATTTCCTATAGTCAGAAGTCAATCCATCCTTTTTATGTAAATAGTCGCCTTGGAAAAGATTTACACACGGAAGAGCAGAAATGACTCCAGGGAGGCTTATCTTGAATTCTCCTATTAAGGGACTCCCAAGGGAAGGCGCAGAGGTTTCTAACATATCCCACTTGGCCACTACTGGCCCAAGAGGCACTTGCTAGGTAGCCAATTACCTAAGGCACAGCTTTAAAAACTGTAGAAATTAGCTGGACTGAATGGAAGGGTCTAGACAAAAGGGAAGACAGAAAAGTGGAGTCCTGCTTCAGCCACGAGCGTCAGGCAGCTGTGGGACTTGGACAAGTGAACTCAACTTCCAGATGACTGTCTCATCTCTCTGTTAAGGGGGATATGCTGAGCTAGCTGTTCTGCATCTCATCACTCTCTGTTCCTCCTTCCAAATCATCAGCAACCACGTGCTGCCTGAAGACACAGCATCAACAGTATGACCTCCATCTTCTCATGTGTCTACCAGCCAGTTCCCTGGACACAGAGCCTTCTAAGGTTGTGTGTGTGTGTGTGTTCATGCTAACTAGAATACAAACCATTTAAACGTAGTAAACAGCTGAGAATTCAAGGCAACAAGAAAATCTACGACCAAACCTTACTTTAACTGATCTCAAGAAACAAAGTGATATCCTTTCTTTCTTAGGTACCTTGAAGAATAAGATTTTACACCGAATGGTTACATTCACCTTAGCAGAAGCTGACTTCAGGTAGAATTCAGAACTAAAATACTCTAGTTGCCACTGTAATAACACCTTCTTTCTCAGCCTAGAGATTTACGGAAAACCAGCCTTCAGAAACTACAGAAGCCATCCAGCAAGTAGACAAGATTCCTTCTTTCCCTGGATTTATGCTATTTCCTAAAAAGTGAATAATAGCAAACAATCCAAAAGTAGTTTTAACACTGACTGCATCATGGAGTTTAACCTAAGGACAAAGGCCTACATTCAAGACAGAATGAATTCTTTGAGCCTGAGGACAGGGCTCAGAAACCACTCCCACTGCTATGGAATCTTCTCTGGAACAAGCGGCCACAGGGGTTCAGACTCACAATTTGTACCTGAAGGGCTTTGAGGGCATGGAATTCGTTGCAATGACTCAGCTTTTTATTCTGATGACTGACATTCTCATTAATGTGTCAAGGTCTGGCCAAAAGACAAGGCTTACGTTACTAAACCTGTAGATACAATCCATTTTGAATCCAAAGCTCGCCCTCCCTTTGATGTGTCCCACCAGCGGAGTTTGGGAGGACTGGCGTCTTGGAGGGCTGTGTTTAGCTCTCCTTCTCCCGAGTTCACAGCTAAATGGGAATCTTCTTCCTTAAGCGCTCTGATTCTCCTCATCCACAGACAACATTTCACTACCGTCAGAACAACATTCCTCACAAAGGGATGACATCTCCAAACCAGAAGAAGCTCATGGCTTTGTTGCTACGTGAGACATCTAGCACCGTTGTCCGATGCTGAAAATGTTCTCTATCTAGACTATCTAATACGGAAACCAAGAGCTCCATGGTTCATGGCCATGGTTCGTGGCGGAGAAATGGATGTGCTATTTTATTTCATTTTGATGATTTTAAATTTACCTAGCCTCATGTCTGACTACTGTCAACACTGAAATATTAAGGCTTCATGGAAAACAGGAAGGTGCCCCATACTCAATAAAAGAAATAATGACTACAAAACCGACAACGCCTGGGTTCTGCTAGTGAACATTTATCACTGTGGGTCCATTTTTAAGCAGACAGAAAGTGGCGAGACAATTGTATACATCCCCTGGCACTCTCTGTGACTCAGCCCAAGATTCCTCTCCAGGACAATGTGCAATTCATTTGCTTCGAGTCTGTAACTGGTTTGGTGTACATAGAGCAAAAACGATGAAACATTTAACAAAATTAAGTGTGGTTTGGTTTAAAATATTAATCCTTTGATTTTTCTTTCATGGCAATGGAAGCCTCCAGGACAAGAGTTGTTCAGCAGGGCCCACACTCTGTCCTTGCCCTGCATCAAGTCCGCCCATGTGCAAGTCTTGCAGAACTTCAAAGGGAGCACTACTTAGGTCACTGCTGGCTGCGAGGAGGGAGAAAAGAACGCAGCTCTACGGAAGCAGGAAAGATTTCAGGGAAGTGGCAAAAGTACAGAAAAAAGGACCTGGAAAACACGGAACCCTAGAAAGAAGAGAAGCTTCCCACTTGGAGCTGGGGGAAAGGGTGTGAAGTAGGGGGAACAGCGGAACACAGGAACACTGACACATTGCAAATAACTGATTACAGTGATGGTGATGGATTGTCTCCAGGTTCCTCCCACCAAAGAGCACCTTGGAGGGTCATCTTGCCCTCTGGTACCAGCACAACCAATCACAGACAATGATACTCAACACAACATAAATGAGAGGAGCCCCAAGGGACACCCAGGTGGCTAAAAGGCAAACACGGGCCACACAAAAATCAAAAAGGAGAAAGGACAAGGACGTAACATAAAGATAAGCATTATAAAGACACTTTCTGCCAAAAATAAAAAGAAAACATGGTCATCAGAAAATAATCCACTGAGATTGAAGGCGTTGCTTACCCCTTTCTGGAGCCCCCCCAGTGGGATTGTTGAGAGATTCTGCAGCAGAAAAACAGAAGAGAAAAGGGATTTCTAACCTCCTGGTTCAAGCAAAAGGGATTTAAGCTGTTCTGGGCTAATGCAAAAACCCCAAGTACTTATGAAGTCCCTAAATAAAATTTTGGTGGACCTACAACCTAACAGCTTCTCCCTTTGAATTTACTCAGGAAAAGACAAAGTCAGTAACTTGGGAAAAAGGAAGAAGAGAATTGGGGGTCTGTTTGATACCCACAGAACAAAATCAAGAAATAACATCTCTGTGGTTCCTGGACTCTCCTGGATGTGTTTTTATCTTGTACTAATTCCTACCTGGCCAGGTCAACTGGAATTTCTTTCTGCATTTAGTGTAAATAATGTAGTAATGAAAAATGGTAATGCTGGCAAACCTAGGTATCCCCAGACCTTTCTCTTTCATATCAAGGCAGAGACTTTTTGATGGTCTCTCACAAGGAAAAGGTCACGAATAGAATCTCTTTGATGAAGGCTCAAATGTCTTGGGTTTCGTGGCCAAATACTCTGTCTGTTGAGTGAAAAATCTTTTGGACCTCGGATTTAGGGGCCTGTTTCAAATTTGGGCCTGTTTGGAACTTTAACCTGTTTACCTTCTGACTTTGTCTTCGATGTCTCTCTTTTTCACCTCTGGTTCTAGTAAGAATTTATCAAAATAAAAGCATTCAAGTTTTTCAAACAGAGGGGAAACAGTTTCTGACTGGCAGGTTCTAAGCTTTGTCACTGCATATGGCTGAATGGGCACAAAACTGCCAAAGATGACAAACCAGCAGATTTAGGAAGTCAATAACTACAGAAAATATGTACATTCAGCAGTTGTAACTCTCTACATAGATAATAAGGGGAAGGGCTATAAATAAATTTCAGGACCATCATATAGAAGTCTGACGTTCCAATTTAGTTCTGGATATTTCTCCTCTTTTAGCAATTCACTCATGTTTAGGTTAAGTATTATGGGGAATGTGTCTTTTACTTCCAAACTTGCTAGTTCCAAGACAGCATTCTCGGGTCTAGAACAGAAAGGAGCTATTCCAGTCCTATATGCTAAAAGCAGACTGGATACCTAGAAAGAAACGAGTGCATCAAAGTGAGTGGGTATCTTCCACTATTTGTCCCTTACCTCCAATAATCAATTTGGATATGACGGGAGTCATTCAAGCATCTCCCCAACAGGACTAAGAAACAATGTACTTTATTACTTTGCCTATAAAGGGCCTAATTTTTCTGAAGTAATAAATCTTAAATTCAACTGATCCCTGAATGATGGTGACCCCTCTCAGGGGCTGACCAATAAAGCACAGGGAAGGGAGAAATATGAACCGACCACTTGAGTAATCAGATCTCACTCTGCCTCTCTACCTGGACACCAAGCACCCATCACTATAACTTATCTGGGAAGGCTGGCCACAACATGCTTGGGCATCTGAGTCAAATAAGCCCAACAGGATTGAAATCTAATGCCATTCAGATTTTTGCCAACAACTCTAAATTAGCTTAGAATCAGCACTGACCCAACAGTCACTTGAGATACAAAATGTATTTTGTATATACATAATTTTTCTCCATCTGTCAGGTATTTTTCTGAAAGTTTACATAGATGCTTTGCAAATCATGACACTATTATTTGATGGGACAGACCTCCTAGAGACTTAAACCATAATATACATATGGTTTTCTAAGTGTAATTGGGGTTGGATAAAATAGTCTGTTCCAGTATCTATTTACTCTGACCTATTCTCATCAGCATGAAATCATATCATACTCAAAGCTAAGCATTGCATCCCAGTATCCAGAAACTTCCAACCATCATTTTACTTTGCATGTCCAGTTTTAATGACAATGCACCCATGCAAACAGATCCAGACATCTGAATACACTCAGTTTAAAAAGTTGATAATAACACAAATTAACGCATCTTTTAATACTTAAAAAACTACAAAAATGCATTGCAGAAAAGTACTAAGATGATTGGAGATGTGATGACATTTTTACTAGGGTCCCTCCTGTCGAAAGTAAAATATTATAAAGACCCAGGTGCTCGGGCACCTGGGTGACTCAGTCAGTTAAGTGTCTGCCTTCAGTTCAGGTCACAATCTCAGGGTCCTGGGATTGAGTCCCGGATTTGGCTCTCTGCTCACTGGGGAGACTGCTTCTTCCTCTCCCTCTGCCTGCCACTCCCCCTACTTATGCATTCTCTCTCTATCTCTCTCAGTCTAATAAATAAAATCTTCAAAAAGAAAAAGAAAAAGAAAAAAGACCCAGCTGCCTTAACATCCCTAATGCAACCATTTCAACATTAATTATAGCAATGCTCTCATGCTTAAGCAAGTGGCTTCTAGAAGGGCACAAATTAAAACATACACACATGTAAGTGTATGTGCATACATACACTAAAAGGGGCTCTCTTTATTATTTTAGAAGAGATCCATCCCCCTCTTTCACAACCCCTTCCAACTCTCTGTGTCACTGGTGGGTTTTCTATGAGGCTGTCATAACTCTGCACAGCTCGAGGGGATGGCTGGGTGTAGACAATAAGGCAAAGGAGAGCTTGAGTGGCTGAAGCGAATCAGTGGCCAAATTAAGAAAATAATTCAGAAGACCTGCCTCTGAGTCTCCTACCCTCCTTTCAAAAATCCTGCGTTTCATTTCAAAGTGCGTTTTCAGGGCTATTCTTAGATATTTGGGGTGTAATCAAATTTTTCACAGGACATGAAGGAGAGAGAGAACACACTCCTTTCTTGCTGAATTATTTTGATTTTTGTCTTTTGCGTGCCCAGCTATCAAGACTGTCGAATAAACCAGTTTTGATTCATAAATAATAGTTCCATTATATCTACTGTGCCACTCATCAGAGCACCTGAAATTTTAAATCACTTGTTCAGCTAAATTTCATCCTCAGTTCATGGCCATAAAATTCTTTATTGACAAACTTTCAAACCAACTTTGACTCTGAGGTATCTAGTCAACATTTTTCTTCTGTGTGGATATTAGTTTATTGAATAAGTGGCATCTGTTTTCCTCCACATCACTAGCAGAGTAAGTATTTCCTTTTGACAGCTTTGCAGGATTTATGGCTTTGCATGCTCTGAAGAAAAATAGTACTAAGCAAAAAATTCCAATTCATTACCTCTTAGTACTTAATTAAGTTCACAGCCACGGGACACTGGAGGTGAACCCTGAAATGCCCGTGACAGCAGGCAGAGCAGTCACAGCCATATTATCTTAGGAAGACAGAGGATTCTGATGAGCTGGACCTCATTTTTCCATCTATGATATTTAGACGTGGGCTGTCTACTTTGCTCCCCGTTGGACGTGGACAGAACGGCATGGAAAGCAAGAACAGAGTCCTCCCTGCAACCACTGCCGTTCCCGTAGCCCGTCTCAACAATAAAGTTGAGCAGGGGCCCCACCGTTCATCTCTGCCCTTCCAGAAGGCACACAACTCCCATCACAGGGTTCTCCCCTACTCCCAGCCCCAACCCCACGCTCATGCCCCCTCGCAGGTGCTGTGCAGCCGAAGGAGTCCCCCGGGGCCTGGCAGGTGAAAGCAAACAGTGGGTCTCCCTAAGCAGCGCCGCAGGGAGCAGCGAGAGTCGGGGTTTACCTGTCGGGGTTCTGTGTGCACACGTGCATCTGTAGGAGGATCCGCTGCGTGAAAGTCTTAAAGCACTGGCCGCATTTCCAGAGATGCCAGTCACTGAACTCCGAGTGGAGCTGGCTGGTGGAAGTCGGGCTCGCAAGTACTCGCTGGTTTTTCACGTTGATCTGGTTAAACCCTGACTCCATGGGCCCGGACTTGTCCAGGAGAGAGAAGTTCCTGGTACAGGGAGTCTGTGGGAAGACCACGGAGCGCTGCTGGGCGGCGGGGGCCAGCTTGCCGTTCTTGCTAAAAGGCTGCAGGGTGTCCTGTCTGCACATGGCCTCCATGACCGTTGAGGGCACATTTACTGGGAGAACAGCGAGAAGGTGACAAGATGAGTTTTGCTGGCTTCTAAAATAAGCACAATAACACACATTTTTAAAAAACATTCCTACAGATCAAGATGTAACCATTTCTTCTGGACTCCAAAGTAACATAGTAGCAGACTCTTTGGTGGAAAGCAGGCTTGCCGAGTATCACTAGCTCGCTCGTTGCCTACTTATTTAGTAAATACCATATGTCCCGGTCTGCTGACATGTTGTCTCTGCCTCACAGAGTTCACTTAAGGGTTGAGGCATAAAGACTTCAGAATGGGATTCCACACTGCGACCAAGATTTAGAGGGAGTTTCAGAAGAGAAAAACATTCAAGGAGGGGTGAAAAAGGGTGGCTGCCCACAGAGGGTAATCCTGAGCAATGCTGAGAAGGTAGAGATCTAGGCTTCGGGATTTCAGGCCTTCCACTGGACCTTGCCAGCACAGAACATTCCAGAAGAACTGCCTGAAAGAAGAAGGCAGCAATGTGAAAGATACCTGGAGAAAGAAGTGTGGCATCTTGGTGGGACGGTGATGGAGATGGGCTGACCAAGCAGGACATGGGCTCTCAACACCGTGGGAATAAGGAGTGCAAAAGGGGGGTAAATCTCGGAGGCTCCTTAAAGTCCAAATAAATAAAAGACGTCAGACCTAGGAAATGGAGTGTTTCTGTACAGAGCAAGAAAAAAAAAACACAAGAAAAGTATTCTGGACAGATTTGAGTCAGGTGGGATTTATAGACAAGGTGCTGTGAATCAGGTAAGAGTGTGTGGGGGGGCAATGGAGTAGGGTGCTGGCAACTTGGGTTTTGGAATCACAAAGACCAGGGTTCAAATCCCGACTTCAGCTTGGTGATCTTAGGCAAGTTATTTAAAAAAAAAAAAAAAAACCCACAAAATGTCCTGTGCCTCAGTTTCCCCATCTGTGAAAGGAGGCCAGTGGGAGTAAGACTCCTGAAAGTAACAGCCTAACTCCACTTAACTCCACTACTTATATTAGCTTTGGGATACCTGGCAAGTCCAAAAGTTGAAATTCCCAATTTTGTCCTTGATGACGTGTAAAATGATCACCTTTAAGGATTAAGTCAATGCATAGACAGTATTTAGAAAATGCCACAGCTGCCACTCCATAGACGTGGAGCCCTAGGACCGCTGGGTTCATCGTGAAACCTCCTGTTAGGATGTGTAAATGAGACAATGAAAGTATCCATCGTAAAGCCTCTTATCAACCAGAGCCACTATTCTTACTATTGTAGAGAAGAGACTGGAATAAGGGAAGGTGGATGCGAACTACAATGGTGGGGAAAGAACTAGAAGTAAGAAACATTTCTGAGGAAGGGAGGCTAAGAGATACGAAATTGTTTTCTTTTTTTAGTTGTTATGATAATAATAATCTATCTCATGCATTCATTGGTCGACTCACAGGGGCAGAGGGAGTCAGAACCTAATATGCTTTGCAGCTACTGTTCTTGTTTTAAGTAATGCCTGGGTCACTAAAATGTAGTTATTGGTTATTTCAGGGGTCAAAGAGATGAAAGGTTACAGGGTGGACAAGAGAAGGGCAGAGAGCACAAAATGTGAAGTGGGTAAGGAGCAGAAAGACTGGGGATAGAACGCCAACCATGGCTTTTGGCCACTGGTTCAAGGTCACATGGAAGGACACACGTGACCTGGGGTTTCTGTTCTTCTGTGTCGCAGACCATCCCTGAGATGCCTATGTAGTGTGCAAACTTAAGCAGGTTCAACTGCAAAGAGTGAAGGGTAGTGGGTGGTGACCACCAGGAGGCTCCATGGTTGGGGGGACAGGGAGTCACCATGCGCGGTGAAGACAGCGCGGATACTGTGTTGCCATTAAGGACTCTCCAACCCAGAGAGTGTTCTGTAGAATCACAGCAATGATGCCAATCCACCAAAAGGAACAGCTCTGTTTATGGGATCCTGGCAGCATGGTCCATACTATCTTGGGAAGGGAAAAAAAAAGCAAGACACTCACAGACCTGGGAAGACCCTAGGGTGTGCGCAGCTGAATGTACATTTATACTCACAGGAGAGGCTTTTAAAAAATTAAATCAGTGGCGCCTGGGCATCTTAGTCATTAACTGTCTGCGTTCCGCTCAGGTCATAATCCCAGGGTCCTAGGATCGGGACCTGCACCGGGCTCCCTGCTCAGCGGGAAGCCTGCTTCTGCCTCTCCCACTCCCCCTGCTTGTGTTCCCTCTCTTGCTGTCTCTCTCTGTCAAATAAATAAAATAAAAATTAAATCAGACTCTCTTGATAGGACATGGACATCTGCACTTGTAGAAACTCTCCCAAGTGCTTTTTATGGACCATCAGGTTCGAGAAGCACTGATCTAAATCAACCCTCTCTTATTACGAATCAAAAAAGCTGAGGCCCCAGAAGGCCCAGTATGGGCACTCACCCAGGGTCACACATGCAGTTAGGAACAGCTGAGCTGGAAGCTTTAGCCTTCTAACTTCTAAGGCATTTTTTTTTTTCCTGGCCACACTCCTATCTTGTCACTGCTCACCAGCTGTGTTTCAAAAATAAAAGGAACATTTTATGGCTAATACAGTGTTTTTTTGTGTGTGTCAATATATCCTATAACCACATATATGCTATATATATACCTATATGCACCCGTGTCCACGCTTATGTGTCTATCTATATTTTATATGTAAAAATTTACATGTAATTTTGGCTTCTGAGGCAAAAGTATATAATCAGTATGAAATCTGTCCACAGATTTCTGTCCACACACACACAAAATCACTGCACACAGACTGTTGCTCTTGAAATAGGCATGGAAAGGTAAGGGGGAATATTTTACACAGAGCTTAGCCCTTTTTTTTAGCAAAAAGTAACAGCAGCATCGTCAGAGATCAAGGGCGAAGCCCATTTTGTGTCACCCGTTTATAACTAATCCACAAGAAACAAATCACAGGGGAACCCACACACTTTCAGGCAACACGAAGCTCTTGTGGGGTGGGAAATGCCAGACCAACAGGAAGGCATGGTGGAAAGATCGTCGAAAGATGTCACCAGCAAGCACAAGAGCAGGCTCACTAGCCGGAAGAGGAATATAATGCCTTTGGGGGAAATTAACGCAAAGCAGACTTTACATATAGATTATAAATTCTGACTTCTCACCTCTCCTGAAAAATGACCTAATAAATTAATTTTCAAAAACGGTTAAGGTCACATCCCCTTTATAAGAAGCATGAGAATTGGTGGGCAAATGAATTTAACTTTAATGATCAATGTTAACATGGTAATAAAGAAAAATTTATACCAGTTTGTATAATAATCTGGGATATATGGGATCTGAGGAAGTAATACTATCTGGCAGTAACAGTGCAGATGGCTGGAATAAAATTATGCTCTGTCTCATTATTTCCTTCTCTGGGATGCCTGAGAGCAAAGGTAATATGCTTTCAAGCTATAAGTAGCAACAGTAACACGCTACTGCCCTTTTGGTATATGTTCCTTTACTCTGTGTCACTCAACTCAATCCTGCTGAATGAAATGATCATGTAATATAGAGAGAAGAAAAAGGAAGGACAGGAAGAAATAATTATCACAAAAGTAACGCTACCTGAGCTCTAAACTGTCCCATGGAGTTCCTACACATTTCCATAGGATCCTAGAAATCTAGGCAGTTTTTATTTTATTTTATAAACAGATGTTTATTTTTTATTTTTTTAAAGGATTTATTTATTTATTTATTTGACAGAGAGAGAGAGAGAGAGAGAGAGAGAGAGAACAGAAGCAGGGGGAGCAGCAGGCAGCCTGCCCACTGAGCAGGGAGCCCGATGTGGAACTCGATCCCAGGACCCTGGGATCATGAGCTGAGCTGAAGGCAGATGCTTAACTGATTGAGCCACCCAGGCGCCCCCAAAGTATAGCTTTTTAAAGCAAGACTTAAAGGACACAGAAAGCTATTCTTCCTAAATGGCAGCCTTGCTGGCTACAACAATCTAAAGTATTAACAAAACACAGGGCATTATCAGAGAGGGCACAGACTGTACAGACAACTGTAAGAGGCCCAGAGATGACTAACGACAGCGACCTAGACAGTGAAGTGCTACATGAAGACACACTGGGCTGGTACAATCTCTTCTGCCTACCAGACAAAGATGAAGGGGCAGAGGGCAAACTCTCAAAGCCCTAAAGGATCTAGAGTCAGGGAACAACATGAACTCATCAAGCCCTAGAAAATTGAAAGAGTGGGAACGGCAAATACAGAATCCCTGAAACAGTCTTTCGTCCCTTCATTCAGCCCACAAATACTTAGTGAGACTCTGGTCCATGTCTGACATGGCTGATGATGTGGGTTCTGGGGATAAGGGAGCCCCAGCCCTTGGCCTTATGCCACTTACACTCAGGAAGAGAGACAGATAGCAAACAAAGGATTTACAAATAAGTACTTACTCTGTTTCATCAAATCTAAAATGCCATCAATTGCAGGTTGCACTGTGAACTGTCAATCACCATTCATTGCAAGGCATCTCCCAGGTTCAGAAAGAATAAAATGGGAACAACGGATGCATGTTGCTACAAGTGTGACATCTGCTATGAGAGATACAAAGAGGTGCCTAGGAAGCATATCAGTTGGGGTGTGAGAGGCAGCTTCCCTAAGGCAGTGACCTTGAATGTGAGTCCTATATGGCACACAGGTATCCGAATAAGGTGGGAAGGCAAAAAAAAGACAATGCAAGAAGATAAAAAGTGGGCAGCTCAGCCATAGTGTCTGTGTGGAGGCTAAACAGGGAAGGAGCTCAAGAGAGGATGTAGGGTTTCTAACAAACTGAACAGGGCATGGCCAGTCCAATGATGCTTGAATTCTCATTCTGTAAAGCATGATGTGAGCCACACAAAATACTTTCTGGAGACTCTATGCAGCCTGTGGGCTACCGTACTGAAGAACTGGGGATTCATTATAAGAGTAATAGCAAGCCAAAAAGGATTTTAAATTAGGGTGTGAAGTGATGAGATTTATGTTCTAGATGCATCACCATTCTATACTCTTATATGAAAAACTGAGGTGTGGAACAATGTATATAGTTTGCTACTATCTGCAGAAAAGGGCAAGGAGCAGAGTGAGAGCCAGAGAAAGTGAGGGAGAACATACTTGAATAGAATAGGCAAAAAAAAAAAAAAAAAAAACTGGAAAAAGACCTGGGAATTGATCAAAAGGGGAATTATATGTCCATACTATTTCAATCTATGGAACCAAATTAACTATTAAAACAAAACACGTAAATGAGCTAAAACAATAAAGTAAACAAATCAATGAGACTTCACTTGGGCTGCTGTGATGCTGCCAAGGAAAATGTGACATGCTAGAGACTACTGCACTGGTCCATGCCGAACATGATGCTCACACTGACCAAGGGGTAGCAGAAGTGAAAAGAAGTGCACTTAGGAATGCCCAATCAACAGGTCTTTATAACTGACTGGAGAGAAAGGCAAATGAGAATGAGGTGCTAGGGTTTCTAGAAAGAACAACTGGATGAATGGGGGTGAGCTACTGAACTGGGGGAGAAGCAGAATGGTTCAGTTGTACGTGCTGAGCTGGACACTCTGGTGAGATGCCAAAGGCAGCAGTGGAGTAGGCAAGTGGACAGGAGTATGGGGCTCAGTAGAGAGAGGTCTGGACTGGAAATACAAATTTGGGAATACCTAAGTAGGCTCCCCTGGAAAAAGACTCTAAAACGGAGATTTGCAATTTTGCGGACAGGAGGACCACATCCATGGAGGAGATGGCCAGCTCTGGAGCTAGGGAGGTCCTGCTCTGGGACAAGGGAAACAGCCCTTAATAGCCCCCACATCAACCAGCCACTAGACACAGGCTGCACGGAAGGGAAGCATGACCACGGGCAGAGAGGCTCTCTTAGGTGGAAGGCAACTCCCAGAGACAAACCCATCTGAAATCTGGTATCCCTTTATGCTCTCACAAACTGGGGGACTGAGGGCCTCAAGCTAATAGCAAGGCTGGGATCTGGGCAACACACCCTTGCACCCCAAAGCACCCAAAGAGATCAAATCTTTCATGACTGTGGCTTTGCCTGTGTTTTGTTTGTTTGCTTTAATTTTTTTTGTCATTGCTTGCTGTGGGTGTGGTCTTCTCTCGGGAGTCCCATGCAGCTACAGAAGCAGCCCTAGAGGGTGGTCTCGCTTTGCCTCTTCTAGCACCCTACAGGTTTCTGCAGTTCTGGAGTGATCTTTGTTTGTTTGCTGGCCCAAACTTTCTATACCTGGCAAGGTAGTACAAAATCCAACCCCACAACATCCCAAAGGCTGAGGCTCATTCTTAGAGAGAATCCAGTGGCCTGAGATGGACAAGTTCCTTGGCTTCCTGGATAGTGGAGAGCCTTTTTCTAGTCCTCAATCAGGGATGGAACATTTCCAGTTCCCGGACTTATATAAGGAGTCCAATTCCAACTTTGTATGGTACATAAGGGGCCTAAAACCTTGACTCCCTTCAACTGTGTTAGTGCTCGGCCCAACTGCCCTCAGCTCAGGCTCACGGCCATGGCCGCGTCACCAGGTTGCTGCGCCGTGTCTGGTTGTCGCTGCATGCTCATGTGCCTCCTTCTAGACTTGAGGACAGGGCCTGAGCCCCTGCTCCTCCTCACAGTGCTCAACCCAATGGTACTGCAAGCTTCTACTCCTTCCCAGGGGGAAGGCCTGAGCCTGTTGGTGGGACAGCGGGGGTGAGGGTCCCTACACAGAGGTGCCCCTTTTGTTTTCTGCTCTGTATGATCAAGAGGAAGAGGCAGTGTTGGTGTCAGTGTGGGAACCGCCACAGGGCCAAAGAGGTCCACATTCTGCTACCCCGGCATCACAGGCTGAGGCAGACAGAGCAGCAGGGAGACTTGTTGAACATTTATTCCCTGTTTTTTTTTTTTTTAATTTCCTCTGAAATGAATATGAACACACTATGGTCTTTGCACTCGGCAGGAGCTAATCCCCCACCGGAAGCTCTGGGGAGACTCATTCCTGCTCACGGATGCAATCTGTCGACACAGGCTTTCCTTGGGGCTCTTCTGAAAGGCCATGGTGGATGGAGTGGCTCTCTCCTTGGAGCTCTGTTACATTTATAACCCCAGTTTTTTAAAAAAGAAAATAACAGAGGAATTGCTTCCAGAGCCCCAAGGTCTGTTTGAAACGCGGCCTTCTCTTTCAGGCCTGGCGGCTTTCATGGCTTGTCTGGGCCCTTGAGGACGGCCCACTGTTTCACAGGCACCCCCGAGGGGACGGTCACTCAAGTCTCAACCCACCACACACGTTCAAGAGGAAACGTGTACTTGCGTCGTTGAAAGAACCACGGGAGGAAAAACGATCTTTTAATACATGAAAATGCTCAATAAGTATTACTTGCTAAGGAAAATCACATTTCCCTTGAATGCCTTGGGCCATGTATCTATTTTGTTGACAAAGGAAACTACAGGGCTGAGATGTTTAATCCCTTCAGATAATGGCGGCTGAAATCTCGAGATTGTTCCAGGGACCGCTTATTAGTTGGAGCATGTCTGTAGTCCTACAGGGATGCTCTGTGGAGGCATTCTGTCACCTAAGTCTCCGGTATCTGGAAGCCTCATTTTAAGGTACCCGATTTATTTTGTGGCTAGCTCAGTGCGATAAAAATTGTCTTAGAATTGCTAATCCAGTTGGGATGATTTAAATTACTCAGGGCTGTGGAAGGATGTCTGTTAAATGATCTGTCCATGGCCTTTCACACATTTGTGCTTTTAAATCACACCAAGTATTTTCTCTGTACAGAAGGGACCCTCATTATAAAGCATTCCAAGCTCTCTCAGTGAATCCTGTGCAATGAGAATCCATCTTAGAGTTAAATTCATATATCTCCCCTACACTATCTGATGAAGCTTTCTGCCAATTTCTTGGGTGGCCAATCACATGACAGATATATGACTTGGAGACAGGAACTGAAAAAAAATTCCTATAATACCCTTAGAGGGAAGGGGGTATTGTCCCTGTGGAGCATTTTCGTCAATGACTTCATTTTCCTTAAACTTCCCTCCACCCTCACTTTGAGCTTGGAACCTCATGCCAAAGAGCTACTTGGTCTATTTACTGAATCCACTATACTTTAAGCTGCCCTGATTTTTTACGTTTTCTTCCAAGGATTTCAGGTGCTAAACAACAGAACAGAAGCCCTGGGAGAGTTAATGGAATTCTCTAATCAGCAACCTCAAGAGTGCTTTAAGTAGGCAGAGTCTAGGAATAAGAAGGATTAAAAGGCAAAACATCTGGTGTTCCCAGAAAGTACCCTCATGATGATACTTGGGCACTGAGTCCGAGGACTGGATGGGATGCTCTCAGACACCTATTGTCAGTTGGCTGTGAATGGCACACAAACCCCCAAATCCTCCAGCCCAATCCCACATAACAGCATCATGAAGTGGAAGCAAGGTTGCACATGTTATGACTTCTACCTTAGAGATCACATCAAGGGTAAGAAGTGAAGAAGTTATTAATAACCTAAGAAGTTATTTTCACAGCAGTTTCCATTTCTGATGCATAACACGGTAAGCAGCCATTCTATCCTTCCAGTTCCCCAGACCAAAGCCCTACAGTGATTCTTAACTCCTTTCTCTCTCACTCAGCAGCCAAGGTGTCAGCAAATGCTGCTGGCTTGGCTTTCAAAATGCATCCAGAATCCAACCACGTCTCACCACCTCCACCATGTCTCCACCGGCCCAAACCACTATCATCTCTCCGCTTGGATTCCTGCGAGGGCCTGCTCCACCCTCAGGCCTTACTGTCTGGTTTCCACTCAGTGGCCACAGTCATCCTCTCATAACAGCAGCCCGAATCTATCATTCTTCTGTTCTAAACTTAAACTCTGCCGTACGTATCCTTCACGCGGCCCACACTGAGGACAAGCCAGGCTTCTTACAGGGTGCTCCTGGGCCCCATGAGGTCCTTGCTCATGCCCCACCCCTCTCAATAAGCTTCTCACCTTTCTCACTCCAAAACACCCATGTTGACCCCAGGAATATTCTTCCAACAGGCCGGGATCATCCCCATCGTGGGGCCTCTAATCTTTCCATCTTGCCACCTGGAATGCCCTTCTCCCAAACAACAAACACGAGGCTGATCCCTCCCTCCTCAAATCTCATCCCCAAAGGCCACATTCCCAGAGGGGCCTACCCTGATCGCTCTGAAGAACCACAACTCCTGATTCCTGGCATGCCTCGTCCCTTCTCTGCTTCCGTCTCTCTACAAAATGAACCACTCAACAAACCATGTATGTACTCACTTCTTTATTCATCTCTTAATCTGTCTCCCTCCACTAGAGGCCCACTGCAGGTGTTCGATAAATACCTGAGCAATGAATGAATACATCCTTGGGCTCTGTGCAATGTCCATCCAAATGCTAGGCTTTGACAGGTTTATTCTCAGACATTTCTAGACATACACACCACAATAACGTCTTCAGATCTGTAGCAAGTTTTGTTAGAGGAAACAGAAGACCTTATAGGATTTCAGACATGCCTGCAGGTCAATTCCATCCTTCAGAAGGTGAGGGTATGTCAAGGTTCAGGAGATAGGCCCATGTCAGCAGGTCAGGGGACCGGATACTGGGGTCTTTCCATACAAGGACTATGGTCTAGTGTGAGGAGAGCAATGACCTGGAGATGTGGGGAGACATGTTTGGGTCACCTGTGCATATGTGGCTCCAACACTTGCCACACACTCGTGTCCCACACTGCAATCTGCTCCCCTGGAAACAGGCACTCTCTCAGACAAGAACATGACTACAGAAAAGAGACTGCAGAAAAGAACACCTTCCGGCAGGAACTTGGGAAGCAAGAGAAAGATACTGAATGCCCAAAGATTCATTTTTTGATTTGAGATTGGTTTGGGGTTAGGGTACGGGAGAAAGGGAGAGTTGATGGGAACACGCTTTTTGAGAGTTCTATTTTTTCCGCAAAGAACATAAGGACAATGTGAGAAATGTTTCTGTTCATCAGCATTTTCCTCAGGAGAAACATGAACACGTTTTTAGGTTTTGTGTGTGTGTGTGTGTGTGTGTGTGTGTGTGTGTGTGTGTGTGTGTGAGAGAGAGAGAGAGAGAGAGAGAGAGAAAGTAGAAAAGGAAAAATAACACTTCTTTTTCAAAACGAAGTTTCTTCAAGAGAGCTATTGTCTCTGCATCTTTTTCTGTTACATAATCCCAAATTATTAGCTCATCACAATTATCCCTTGCCAGTTTGGGGCCAAGAAAAAAAATGACATCACCAAAACCAGTGTTTCTCACTGAAACCCTTCAGAATGACCTCATTCTGTTCCAAATCCTGGAAATCACCTTCAAATATTTTCCCAAGAACTGATAATACATAAATACAAGTTTGAGTAAAAAGGGCTTCAAGTTTTGCATTTGCCTAGGTGGTAAATTATTTTTTTTAGAGGTAATGATGGCCATGGTCATAAAGATAGAAGAACATTACATGGTTCGTTTTAGACTAAGACACTTAGGGAGACAACTTCCCCTGTAATAGGTCTACGGTTTTTGCTACTGTTTCTCACTCCAGGGACTACTTAGGAGATACACCCAATTACCCAGAGGGCTTTTACTCCCAGTGACACAGCACCGTTTTCTCATTATTTCATTTTTGCCTATAGCGGGCTTCTGGCCGGATGGCACCTGGCTTGAGAGCAGGAGCTGTACTTTTCACCCCACTAGGCGGCAAGCAGGGAACCAGACACAGTGTAAGTACTCAGTAAACACCAGTTGCCTTCACCTTGCTGCCAGAGATCATTTAAAACTCTGACAACAGTTATGGAATCGTCAACAGGTGAATAAAGGACGGGTCTGTGGGAAGTCGAGACGCCCTGTGAGAAAGCAAAGGACAACAGAGGGAAAAGAAATCGAGGGAACAGACTCGTGCACATTTGCAACACACAACAAAGTGAACCATATTACAAGAGTCTCAAGAACACTCTTAAGAAGTTAGCTTTCAAAAAGAGGTATTGTGAGAGGTGAATTCAGAGCTAAAATAAATTCTTACAGTTTTCATCCTGGGCAATGCATTGTAAGGGGATCCCAAAGAAAGACGTATAGCTGTCATTGTACCACACCAGAAGCTCGGTGCCCCTGGGAATATCTATACAGGCTCGGTAGAATATATTCGACCTATTCAAAACAAAAGAAAACCCAGCTTAGTCAGAGGTACATTGTTATTGGCCCCAAAAAAGTTCTGCCCAGCTCCATCTAAACAGTTTGTAATAAGATCTGCATCCCCCCCTTATCATTCCCAGCAACCAGTTAGAGCCTGCACCCCAGAGGGAAAAACACCTTATAGTTTATTTCCACAACATCCCTCCACAGAACATCATGGCTGAAGAGATAGACAGGGGGCCCAAGAGATAACAGAAAGCCAGGGCTCACTTAAAAAGAAAAAAAAAAAAATCCCACCTCACAGTAAGGAGAAAATTCTGTCTCTTGGCAAATCTCAGACACTGGTGCCTCACCAGTAAATTAATTGTAAATTATATGTAAATTAATGCTAGTGATTTCTGGCTTGAAGGAAATGCACGACAGTATTCTCACCACTCAGCATTCGGAGTCCCCAAATTTGCAGTAAAATGAAACAGCTTTGGGATTGAAGGACTGAGGGGGGTAAAAAAAAAATCTTCCCCATTGCTTCTCTTTGAAAGTTTGAGGCAAGAGAAGAGAAAACCCCTCTTTCGGGGAACGAATGGAAATTCAATAAATACAAGAGGAGCACTTGACTCTGGAATGATAGAGTGAATGTACCAAGAAATAATCATTTTTTTTATAACAGCTTCAGTACTCTAAAGAAAAACCTAAAGATTAAAAAGGGGAAAAAAAAAGGAAAGAAAAAAAATGAGGAGACCGTGACTGGTTTCCTCCATGAAGAATGGCTACAAATATGAGCCTGAAGTTCAAGATAAAAGCGTTTAGGGTTGGTGGGCCTTAAATTTTGCCTTTCTAGAAGGAATTGGCTGTAGCAGGGCAATTTGTTCCTTGTACAACACTGCAGACATCTGGCGAATCCTGCACCGCATTTTTCACGACAGTGAGATATGCACTTGTCAACATATTTCGTCACTGCAAAGTAGCTCTTGGCAATAGAATCATAAAGATCAATAAAAAAAAGTGCAGATTCTCAATATTTTACTCGCAGCTGCAAAAATTTCATTTATCTTGTTATTTTCTTTCCTTGCTGCCATTCTGTCTCATGAGGGCACTGCTAGCTAAGCAGAATGTTTTTCCCAACATTCTATGAATATCTGACAAAAACTCCAGCCAGGGGTCCGGACCTCACTACCCTTCCTCCCTCCCGCAACTCCGAGAGCTGTGCATTTTATTAATTCTTTCCACTGCTACATAAAAAAACCAAAATTGGAGCCGAGCTATAAATCACTGGCATCTCTTAACTTGAGAAAAATTGAGTCGACTTTGTACTTCACCCTTGTAACATTTCATCTCTCGGTTTGGCTTCCCTTTATATAAACACAGCGCCCGGCAAGTGAATGTGCTAAAACCAAATGACACACTTTGCCGCTGAAAGAGCAGAACTGTTTTCGAGCGATGGGTGGTCTTCTGAGGCACTGAGTAGGCCAAGAGGGGGAAAAAGAAGAAGAAGGAAAAAAAATGTGTAAGCGTACACCGTTCCTTACAAGTGCGCAGGGCTTCCAAAACTCGCAGAAATCTCTGCATGTTGAAGCACATCAAAGGGATTTTTCCCTTTTCAGATAATATTTCCTTTGCTGACATGTATTTAGTATTGTGGTTGGATGACTCATAAAGATAGCTTCATGGCGTCCCAACGCAGTTGAAGCAGAACACATGCCAACAAACATTATTGTCAGCCTCAAAATAAAAACAAAACGTTCAGCTAAGGGTCAATCAATCAAGGGCGCTTTGAAGAAAATTCCATTTAGATATTACAAATCATAACAGAATGAATCTAAACCAGCTGACTCTTCGCGAAGAGGACATTCATGTACAATAAAAATGAAGCTGGCTCTTCAGGGTCCAACTTTTCTATTTTCTTACTCTTGGACGTGGTCGCTGGTGATGGATGCCAGTTTTTTTTTTTTTTAATTGTGTTTTTGTAGCTCGTTTTAGAGCGATCCGAAGTAATCCAAAACAGATCGGCAGAGAGATCTGGAAGTTAAAGCGCCGCCGTCATGAGAGAGGGAGCTGTAAGATGCACTCAAGATCCACAGATAGGTGACTGACTCGCCCACCTTGCCCTGAGGGGCATCTTGCTTCCCTCAATTCCGAGTTCAGCCGCAAGGGCTCCCCAGGGGTTCGTGACAGAGCCAGCCGGACTCTCTCGCCTAATGGACAAGCACAGCGTTTGCTAATTTTCTAGCTCCGAGTTTCAGAAAAGCTTCGTGACAGAAATGCAGCTGCTCTAAAGGTGAGTAGAGCCCACACATGGCCCTGTAACTAAATACCATCACGCACTCCTGCACCGAAAGCATTATTTAACGAACTATAACTGCACGAGACACAAGGCAGTGAGTCACCCGCTGCCCATGGGTTCCTTTTGAACTGGAGACCTTCGGAGAAGCGGCCAGATTTGTGCAGCCTTTAACCTATAAGGGGGAGAAAGCCCCCCTCCTTTTTCTTTTTTTTCTTTATAAGGCTTCATGTTTAAAAACTAAAAAAGAAAAAAGAAAGGAAGGAAATAAACAGCCACAGGCAGGACTCCAAGTTGCGGAGTACAGGGCCTTCTGCTTTGATGTGTCTGTGGTGCCTAATAAAGCTAAACAGTTGCTTCTGATTCTAAAGGGAACATGGCTGTTTATAACTGAGGTCATATATTTATCCGGCACATGTTTTCGAGGGATTTTGAGAAAAGGGCTTTTCTTCCCTCTGTGATCTGTTTCTGGGTTCTCATCTCCACTCAAGCCCTCTTCAACACTAAGTGGAAATGCCTGACCAACAGGTGCACCAAGGGGAGGCTGGAATCGACCTGGCTCCTTCCCCTTTGTCCACGGGATTCTGGGAAATGAGAGGCACACCATCCCCCATCCCCTGCCTCCTCTTGGCCCTACTTTGGGCTTTGTGCACCCTTCGCAGTGACGCCTGGGGGTTTCTCTAGGTTCTGGAACTGCCTCATCACCTGAAACATAGTCTGAACAATCGAAGAGCCAAAGCCAAACACTCTGACACCTTTCGAGGGAGCGGGAGAAGTGATTTCCGCTCAGCCGCTGCTGCTGAGCCCCACAGATTCAGAAGAGCCGCCTAGGGCAGGGTGGGAGCTAGGGCTTGGTTTCCCACGCCTCTGTGCAAGGACAGTTTCCTGAGGCGGCAAGCCTGCAGAGCAGGGGCTGCAAGCGGTCTGGGGCTGAATCCCCGGGCTCTTCTTCCTGTGCGAACGTCCCCGGGGGGGGGGGGGGTAGGTCAGGGGGAATCACCCCACACCAGCAGGGTTCCATGCTCACTCAGGCAGTAGTGGATGTTGGGGCAGTGCATATGGAAGGAGCCTGACCTTGTGCCGACGAGAGAAAGAAGCCTTCCACCAGCATCTTTATTCCTGAATTCTCACATCACTGTTGGAAGAACTAAGGAGACTCCAGAAACCTAGTAGAAGAAATTCCTGCCCGTTCCCACCAGGTTCTGCAGGATTTTTCAGAACTAGCAGCAAGCCTGAATTTGTTAATGCAAGCCAAAGGGCTTCAGCTCTGTAAGGGGTAAATCAAGATATACTTTACCTGTACTGAACTACTGTTAGATTCTGCTCTCCGCAGTGCCTTGCACATCGGATATACCTCATCCAGCTCGACTTACTAGGTTCCCCACCATCAATAAAGTGCTGTAGTGTCCCATCTTGGTCATATATCTAGAGAAGAGGTCAGAAGGTCAAGTAGTTAGAATGAATCATCAGCAGTCATTTTCCCTGCTTCCCTTGGTGTCTTTATGAGTCAGCTGCAGAAACGTATGACCTGTAGGTTTGTGGGGGGCTTACTGATGCCTGTGGAAACTCAACTGGAATAACAGGAAAATATTATTTGGTGATGCAAGTCGATCATGTTTTTCTTATCAAGCCAATCTTCCCTGTATTCAATATATTTCTGGTATCTCAAGGATGTGAGGGACCATGTTTCCCAAAGGATATTTAAACCTATTTTGACAGGCTACTCTTAAGTAATGAGCTGCTGGATAAACAAAGCAAGCTGAAGGGAGAGGCAACACTCACATGGCAGGAATATCCACATGAGAGCGGCCCCCCCACCCCCAGGGCTCAAACACACAACCGTTCGAAGGCCTTTGGGAGGCAATGACCATTGGTGGGACAAGCTCCATGACACCCAGCAGAAACCAAGTGGAACATTATGGAAATGAACAGAACTGGTAAAAACAAAACAAAACAACCCACAAAAACAAAAAACAAAAACAGCCCCCTCCCCAGATTCAGACGAAATAAATGGACTATGACGTCACAGAAGATGTGGACTTGAGCTGTGAGGTTCTGAAACCATAAGGAGGACCACCAAAAAAAGAGAGACCCTCAAAAAGAGCAAGAAAAAAAAATCAACTGCTTCCTATGGATTTTCAATGTCTTAACTGAGGTGGATCTAAAAATGATTACTTTGAGGCATCTTATGTGAATTTTCTTTTAAGATCATTTTCAAGGAAATGAAATCTGCTCAAACCAGGCAAATGCCTGGAACAAAAAATCTCATGCATAACATCAGTCCCTCACACCCAGAGTCAGCACTGACCACCAAGGAAATCGGGTTCCACCTCCAGAAACCAGGTCAGCCCTGGGCATCTTGGCGAACTCTCAATGAATGGGCGGTCAGGGGCTTACATAAATACAGCAACTCCAGAAGTCCTAGGGGCATCCGGGAAGTAAAGGGTATAGTTCTCACAAGGACCACAGTACGGCTGGTCCTTTCCAAATAAAATCAGCTACAGGATCCTGGTAACTGCTGAGGTATTCCCCAAAGCATCCTGACAAATCACGTCTCTTACCCTCTCATCAGCCTTTCCAGTCTCTTCCAAGTAAACAAGGAGAGTACGTCTCACAGAGAGACTCACTGGTTACATTAGACCCTAAAATTAGTAGTCATTCATATTAATTTAGCTCAGTATTTCTGTTCTGGGGGCCAGAGGGCTTAGTGATGACAGTTTCTTTTATTATCTCCAGTCATTTTAAACAGCTGATTTTTTTTTCTTTTGCTTTTCTTCAACTCATTTGTCTCCACTCCCAACCTTTCCACTAACCCCTCCCTCCCAAATAGAAGACATTAATCTAATGAAGGCAGTTGTTGGAGAAGCTTTAACTGGGTAGCGTGCGAGCATGATCACGGCTGATAATCAAGGTCACCTGAGATGAGTCAAGATATTCCTGGATTATATTTAAGATTAATGACCTCTTTAAATTCCTAGTCTGAGCATCATGGCAGAGAATGGAATCGTTTCCCGTGGTGGATAAATCCGCTCCCTGAGCAAACGAACGTCAGGTTTTGCATTTCAGCTCTATCACACTGAGGTTATTCCGTTGTGCTTACTGTTGTTGTGTCCTTTTTAGGAAGCTCAAAGATTTAGGAAGCCCCTGACCGCCCATTCAAAAGTCCCAACCCTGGGTCTGCTGTTGACAGCCTGTGCGACATTGAACAAAAGCCATCAGTTCCTCAGACACCAATGTTTATCTAAAACGGAGCCAAAAATGTTGATGACCCAGCCCTCTACCCTGTCCTTTCCCGATGAGCAAACTCTCCTTGAGAGCTGCTGGTGAAAATAATTATGAAGCATTCTGAGAAATACAATTCTCCTTTGTGCTTCTAGCCAATGTCATCAACAGCATGTAAAACCAAACATTTGGGGGACCTGGGTGCTTCCAGTCAGTTAAGCATCTGCCTTCAGCTCACGTCATGATCCCAGGGTCCTAGGATCAGGCCCCATGTTGGGCTCCCTGCTCAGCGGGGAGCCTGCTTCTCCCTCTCCCTGCTCTTGCATGGGTGCTCGCTTGTGCGCTCTCTCTCCCCCTCATTTCCCTCCCTCTCAAATAAATAAAATATTTTTAAAAACCAACCACACCACCTCTCTAACTTTACCTGTAGTGGGTGCTACTTTGAATGACAGCTCATCTAGACACTAGACACTAGCCATTTGGCCTTGAAAATGTGTATAAAGGGGTTTCTTCCTACACTCCTCAAACCACGTAACTACAGGAATCCAACCATTTTTGCTTGCCTCCTAGCTGCCTTCAGGAAAAGTGGCTGGCTATTTGTCAGGGTTTTCTATTCATCATACAGTATAGCACAAGGCATGAGGCCATGCCTCTCTGGCTTCTGCTGATACTGACTTTCCACCATTTCCCACGGAACTGGGATGAACTCTCAGGTGCCTCGTGAGATCCCATACCTACACACCCAATCAGAGTCGAGGAAACTCAATCGACCTTGATGTGCTTCCCCCCCCCCCCCGCCCCCAGCATCCGGCCATCACCAAATCCAGGTGAATCTGCCTTCCAAATTTTTCCAAGTGCATCTATCTAGCACCATCCACTGTCACCATCCCAGCTGGGGTCAGCTTCCTTGTGCACCTGCCATACTTCACCTGGCTCCCCACTGACCTCCCTGCCCCTGGCCCAGACCCCTCCAACCAAGTCTCTACACCACAGCCAGACTGATGTTCAAAAACACAAATCTGCTGACATCTGTTTCACCCAAGTCCCCCCCCCCAAATAAAAGCTTCATAAAAGTCATAAAATACCAAAAATATCAAATATCTGAACATATATTCATAGCATGTGGCATTTCCTCAACAGGGCTCATCATGCTAACAAGACCAGCCCTCCTATCAAAGTTATTTAGAAAGGCCAAAAATATATATCTGCCTACTTGGCTCAAGACAACCCTGGATCCTTTCTGGCCGGTGCTGTTAAGAGTTAACATTTAAACTCAGTGTTTCTTGAAAGAGAAACAATGGCCAGAAGGTACTGACCTCCAGTAGAAGGAGAATAAAAGTGGGAAAATGCAGATACCCAAATGTGAGCCTAAACAGGAACTAAGGATGATCTCAGAAAAGCTCTAGGGACTCATTTGGGCCCTATCATTACTCTCCATCATCAGCTCAACTTTGTTTCCAGTTAAGAGTTCAGCGTATTTGGGGCGCCTGGGTGGCTCAGTTGGTTAAGCAACTGCCTTCGGCTCAGGTCATGATCCTGGAGTCCCAGGATCAAGCCCCACATCGGGCTCCCTGCTCGGTGGGAAGCCTGCTTCTCCCTCTCTCACTCCCCCTGCTTGTGCTCCCTCTCTCACTGTGTTTCTCTCTGTCAAATAAATAAAATCTTTAAAAAAAAAAAAAAAGAGTTCAGCGTATTTAAAATGAGGGTATGTGGCCGTGCTTGGGTGGCTCAGTCGGTTTAATATCCGACTCTTGATTTCAGCTCAGGTCATGGTCTCAGGGCTGTGAGATTGAGCACTTAGGATTCTTTCTCTTCCTCTCCCTTGGCTCCTCCCACCATAAAATTCCCTGTGTAACTGAACCATACAAGGATACCGTTGTCTCTATCCAGCTGCTCTACGGGACACGGGCTGACTTTCTTCCTACAATACAGAAGGAACTACAAGCAAGTTTCAGGCTAGAGCCACAGTTTCAAGTTCAGGAAGGTGTTTTTGGAGGTTGTGTTAACGTCTACATTTGTGTGGCACTAAAATGAAATTTTCAATTAGATACCTACTCGGTCTTAAAACACTCAAGGATTTTAAGGAGATGAATCAATGCTGACACTAACACTCACTATGCTTTCATTTCCTTTCAAAAGTTTTAAAATAAGTAGAAAAATACCAAAACCCATGCACAAAGTGCTGAGACAATCAATCCTCTTGGAATCTATGGAAATGTCAAAAAGGTCAGAAATTTGGTTCATTCAAGTAGTGACAATAGAGGCAAGAGAGTGAAATTTATATTAAGGAAAAGATTCATCCTGGAAGAACACTTGAATAAGGCATAGTTTTGCTTTAGACTTTGTATTCTGCTCTGAATGAACATGAAACAACCAAAGTTTTAATATTTGCTCTACTCTTTCCAAAGCAGGCAAAGAAATGACCTGGTAAAAGTGTGGGAAATTCATGTAAAAGAAACACACAGGACACTTGGTGGGAGAAGGGGAAAATTCTGCAGTAAAAAACTCTTAAAACTGGGCGCCTGGGTGGCTCAGTGGGTTAAAGCCTCTGCCTTCAGCTCAGGTCATGATCTCAGGGTCCTGGGATCGAGGCCCGCGTCGGGCTCTCTGCTTGGCAGGGAGCCTGCTTCCACCTCTCTCTCTGCCTGCCTCTCTGCCTACCTGTGATATCTCTCTCTGTCAAATAAATAAAATCTTAAAAAAAAAAAAAAAAAAACCACCTCTTAAAACTATCAAGTATATCTGGCATATTGGTTTTAGAAAGGTAGCTCAAGGAAAAAAAAAAATGGAAGGAAAGATTTCAAGAAACCTGGCTCCAGCTTTGCTGAAAAGGAGTGCAAGAAAGCACAGTCACGTTGGAAAACACTTCGGTGACACCAAAATGAAGCTGCCTGTGCATGAATCCCGGGACTCAGCAATATCACTTCTAGGAAACTTTTCCACTGAAACCCCCATAACGTGTGCCCAAGGAGACAACTCCAAAGGCATTCACTGTAGTATTGTCTGTGATCGTGAATAATGAGTAATAATGGAACTAGCCATCTTCATAAGAACAGATCAGTCATGCATCACCCAAAACAATAGTATAAGACACTTAAAGAAAATGAGCCAGATCTGTTTGTATTTAGATCGAGTTGACAGGGACAAACATTATGAAGAGAGAGCAGGAGACTAAGAAAAGGATGCAGACTGATATGATACCAATTGCTAACATTTCAAAATATAAACAATAGCAATAGCATATTTTATAATAGCGTATATTGCAACATACATGTAAATGACTATATATACAGTAAAATTCTGAAAAGAGCCTGGAAAGTTTCCTGATAACTTTATCAGAGCGCTGGCCTTGGGGACAAAAGGAATGGAAACAAAATGAAGGGAATTCATGAAACTTTATCTGAAAAGCTTCATCTTTCTTTAAAAAAAAACAAACATCTGAAGCAAACACGGAAAAATCTTAACACTTACTCTCTTTTTGCTGACCTGTATATTGACACATAAACATTATACTTTATGCTTTTTGGATTATCTTTTTTTAAAAAAATCGAAGAGAGAAAAATAAATGAAAACCTAGGCATTTATTTCTTTGTCGTTTGGTTTTTGCATGTGTTGTTAAGAGAGAGAAGCAGACTGTCTTCCCCGAGGTTAAAAACTCTATGCTATTTGTAATAGTATCACTACATTATCAGCCACTGATTTCTTTGGTGATGTTGCTGTTTTAAAGCCGTTGTTTTTGGTCTGCACTTTCTCTTTTATCAATGGGACTGGAGAGATAAGGGAGAAAGCTAATTCTTACCTCTTTAAGGGGATTTTTGCAGTTTTCAATCCAATAATATTTACTGGGACGCCACACATGTGGTTCAAATAATGATCACACATTCTTGCTTATTACGAACCGTACATGGCATTAGCTGAAACTCACCATGAGAAAGCCGTGCATTTATCACGATCCCGGATATCTGGGAGCACCACTCTCTCCTATGACCTTACTTTTCTAGAACATGAATCTACTTTAAATGAGAACAGGATGAGTAAAGAATACACCACTGTTGTGTTCTAAACACTAATTCTGAGGGGCGGGTCCGTGGCTTTGTCATTTAAAAAGGCTGCCAATTTAGCGGCAGTGATAATAATCACAGGAACTGTGGAAGCCAGCAACTAAGTGGGGCTCATTTCCACACATAGCAAGAAAACTCTCTTCTGAGTGACGGTAACGGCCACATATCGGCAGCTTTGAGCACTTTGTTTCTCCGAAGCTAGATCTGCAAACCGGAGGCTCTCAGGCTAAACTCAGGCAACTGACCAACTTTGTTTTTCCTCCACAGTGTTTTTAAACATTTGGAAATTTTACCTCATTAATAGTTGCTCTCAAAATAAAAAAAAAAAAATCAAAAGGGGAGTCCCTAGTCTCTGGCAGTAATCCAGCGGAGCAGAGAAAAGAAGGTCACCCCCTTTAGATCAGCCAGTGCTTTTCCAGTTCTCCACCGTCTCTACCCCTCCCTATTGTCTTCCAGGCTTCCTACTTCCCTAATTTACTTACCCACTCAGCCTCATGAAGCATTTACGTTTGTAATCCCAGCCATCAAGGAATTACTGCTACCACTAAAACTCAGTCTATGATAGCTGGGGGCATCTTCAAGGAAAATCATGTGAACTGCTAATGGGGAAACACCGCAAACATTCACTCCTCCTGTGCCACCCAGAAGCCACTGTCTCGTTGAGATCCAAGCTTTCTGCGCTGCAGTTTTCCAAGGAATCAGAGAGCAGGGTTCATTTCTTGTCACTTTTTACCAGAAGAGGCTTGCCATGATCATTTCCAGCAAAAGATCCCCTTTAATGCAAAGAAGGCATCAAATTCCACAGAAAAATGGAGAAAAAGAAAGTCCCCCAGAATGCACCCACCAGTCACCTCACCTCACGCCCCCGGTCTCGGAGGCAGCTGTTGGGACATTACCAAGGGCCCACAGTGAACTGGAGGACCCCGTGTGAAAAACCACAGGCCTCCGTAAAGATTTCAGTCACCCATTCTTCTGCTAGAATGCTGAGTCCCTTGGCTACATCTAGAGACCAGGAAAACCAGATCTGGAATGAACCTCAGACACCATGTGGTCCAGCTGGATCAGTGTCCATAAGGAAACGAGTGACTTAGACAAAGTCAGACTACGCGTCAGTGGTAGAAGAGGGTCTCATCGCCAGGCCCTCTCCCACCCTCCATCCCTCTGCCTTCCCACTGGGAGTGTGCTGGGGCCTCCCTCACCTCCTCTACTCCTGCCAGGACCCTGAAGAGAGCCAATGACTACAACCAAAAGGAACTTGCTTAAACATTAATCTGTTCCTTCCAGAACCTGGGGCCTTAAATTTTGGTGTAGAAAGAAAGAAAAATCCAGTGGTTTTATATGAAAAGGATCTGTTGATCTGCAGTGAGTAAGGAAACATCACTGGCCCCCTCTCCTTCATTTCTACACCTTGACCTGTCCCTGTGCCGAGATTCCAGACATCAGCATCTGGTCGCACACTGAAATGCCAGCCGCCTTTGGTTTTCACGGGCTGGCTGACATGAGGGAGCCTATTTCAGGCCCAAACCTGTAACACAGGGCCTGGCACATATAAGGACCTCAAAACACACTGAATAAACTGAAATGAATCCTCGCAATAATTAAAACTCCACTCTAATCACTATCTATCGAGGCTTTATTTTTATGTATGTTTTAACACAAAAGTTGTTTCTTTTAAAAAATATGATTTTATTTATTTATTTGAGAGAGAGAACATGTGCACTCAAGAGAGAAAGGGCATGAACAGAGGAGAGGGAGAAGCAGACTCCCCACTGAGCAGGGAGCCTGACTCAATCATGACCTGAGCTGAAGGCAGTCCCTTAGCCAACTGAGCCATTCAGGTGCCCCTCCACCTGGGCTTGTAAAAGAAAATATGACATCCTCCTTGATCCTTACTTCTCTCAATTGTATGAAATGCGAAGATGAATAGAAATGAAATAGAAATGAAAAAGATGAATAGCAAAGGGCCAAGAAGTGGTCTTTGGGGGTTTTCTGGTTTCGACCTGAAAACACAGACTGTTTTAAGTTCCTTCTGCAGCAGCTGGAGGAGCCTAGAGATGGGGAAGACCACGATGGTTTCTTCTATGTCCTCTACCTCTTCTCCATAGCCCTTCCCTACAGTGCCCATCTTCCTGGAACATTCAGAAAAGCAGGGTCTCGATAACCAAGTATATTAGGAATTTGAGAACCTCAGTCGAAAAAAATGCACTGTTCGCCAAGATGGATAAAGAATCACGTTTCACTGTGGGATTCCTTGGGGTTAGGAGGGAGAGGGTGCAAATATTTTGTGGCCCATGGACAGCTACATAGCTATTGCACTGTTTTGACTGGGAACACTTAAAAAACAGAACACCATCTGTTGCTAAAGAAGACCTTTTACTTTTAACAGTATGGTTGTCCAGGAGACTTTCTTAAGTAGTACCAACGAAAACATGCCACGAAGTCACTCCAGTCAGGAGTACCCACAGAGGGCATGTGGGTGTCAGCTCCAAAGCGGGGCTCTACCCTGTGTGCTGCCAATGAGGCTCTGGACAGTCACTGAACCTCTGGAAGAAGCTTAAATCTTCTTTGAAAAAGGGGTGCTAATGAAAGTCCCTACATCGAACGGCTAATAGAAAGATCAAGTGGGCTGGTATATGTGAAGTTCTGAAATCAGAGCTGGGCACACAGTCAAAGCCCAAAGAACATTAGTTACCAGAGGCGTCACTATAATGAGATAGGAAACATCAGTCCAAGGGTAACCAACCAACGTGCTGGGGGACCCTCGCCACAAGGGTCTAGGTGTAACCTAAGCAAACTCATTCCTGCCAAGGTTCCCTGAGGGCAGGACAACACTGTAACCACTTTGTAAATTTACCCACAAGCACCTTACACAAGCCTTTGTACAGCTCAGGAAATCAACTTCTGTTGAAAGAGAAAGCGAGAGAGAGAAAAGAAAAGGATTTGAAGTGACATAAGCAAGAGGTATAAGTAAAACAATCATTCTCATTGGTGTTTTTATCCCCCAGATGAACCTATCACAGAAGACAAAACATTTTTAAAATGCTGCGTGGATGTGAACACCATATAGAAAACAGTGAGGAAATACCTCAGTGATCCTCTATTTCCCACTTCAGAAACTTACTCAGTCTTCAGTTTCATGCAGTGTTATAAAATCGTCATCCAAGAGGTGCCCGGGTGGCTCAGTTGGTTAAGTGTCTACCTTCGGCTCAGGTCATGGTCCTCAGGGTCATGGCATTGAGCCCTGAGTCAGGCTCCGTGTTCAGTGGGGACTTTGCTTCTCCCTCCCCCTCTGCCGTTCCCCTCTGCTTCTGTGCACATCCTCCTTCATTCTTACTTCTCTCAATTGTATGAAATGCGAAAATGAATAGAAATGAAATAGGAATGAAAAAGATGAATAGCAAAGGGCCAAATTAATAAATAAATAAAATCTTTTTAAAAATGTCATCCAAAAGACACAGGAATCCACCACACCTTTAAGAACACACCTGGGGCATATTTATTTATAACACATAGGCAAGCATTACATGCATTTTATCTAACTGTGGCTTCAGGATCCCCAAAAGCCCCTCGGCGAACATTACTACCACGTCGCACTGCTTGACCTCTGAAGTCAGCAACATTATTTGGCCAGAAGAGGCCCCGACTCAGAGGGCCTCTATGAACACTGAACACGTCCAAGGTAGGTGAGCCTTCATAGCACTCAGACAACCGTTCGTGCCCTACGGCCTGTAGCATCCCATTGCCTGGGAACACGGGCAGCCAGAGGACACCCTGCCCCCAGGCCAGAGGGGAAGACAGGAAGAGCCACACCATGGAGGGCTCCCCATGTCCTCGCTCGTGGACTTTCAAATCAAGTGAAATAGGAGCTTAAGAGGCCACAGAGCAATATTTTAAAACTCAGGAGACTTAAATCTGCCTCTACCTTAATACAAGAAGGAATGGTGGCGAATGACTCAGTCACACACACACACGTGTGTGTGTGTGTGTGGCATTTTAGTTTATATCATACTTGCACAAGCTCATTGGAGCCTGTAAGGTAGGCTAGAACGTTACTCCATTGTACAGCGGAAACCCCTGGGCTCACAAGGGTTAAACGACTTGCCCACAGTCATATGTGAGTTTGACAAGGACAACACCCCTCCCCCACCATAGGCCACCTCATTATTGCTTTCTTCATCATATCCCATTTGTCCTATCAGGGAAAAATGTAGAGCTTTTTCTTTAAAAGCATGTGAAATTCTCCAAGCAAGTGTCATAAAAATGCTCATAATGATTAATAACGTCATGCATGAAACAAACTCCTATTTTCAGAGCACACACCCATTTAGTGAGAATTACTTAATCTGTTAGTAACATTGACCCAAAGCAAGCATGCAGCTGAAAAAAGGTACAAGCCCCTAACTCAGTGACAAATCACTCTCCTTCCCCCAGCAATGATGACCCAGAATGTCAAAAACCTGGGGAGACATCAAATCTATGGAGGAAGAAGCATATTTTACGACGAAAGCTTCCTCACGAAAGCACCTACTGGCAGAATGTGCCCATATTCACTTGTGTTCCGTTTTTCGACTTTCATCTCAGAGAACCACAGGCTGTCTCATTTCCATAATTTCTCTTTCCTCCCTCCACCAGAATTAACTGACTTTGTTGTCATTGCTAACAGGAAAACTCTTTCCTCTCCCTTTGGGTTGGCATATTTTGGAATGTCTGGAATGCCATGATTTCCAAGATGAGGCTTCAAAGGTCAAGCCATAAATGCCCCATAAAATAAATGAGTAATGGTTATATAGTCTGTTGTTGTATTTTCAGTAATGCTGATATAAAGCTATATACTGTACTGTGTCAACTCACATTCATCAAGTTCCAGAAATATTAGAAAATCATTAGAGGTTTATGTCGAGCTTGCAGATAATGCTAACATATAAGTCAAGACTGAAATATGGTAATCAGAAAAACAGTTGAAAAGTGTCAATAAACTGTAAAGCACCCGAGGAGGGGTCTGGGAAGCCTGCCTCAGGGCGCCGGCCATGTGAAGAAACAGAAACGGATATTTTGGTCCCACTGGGGGTCAGCTGCTGCTAAAGTGTCAGGCAAGCAGAGGACAATGGGGGGCTGGGAGGATTCCCTCTCCTAGAGCTCCCAGCCCCCAAGAACTCCTGAGAGCTGGTGCACCTACTTATCTCTGAGGACAGCGGCGGCCGTCGATAGGAAGCCTGCCATCCATCAATCTGGAATCTTCTTCAGACATCCTCTGTCTGTTGATCAGAGGATGACTTCGGGATGGCCGGGGGCCGGGAATCAGGCTTCCATTATCAGGACTTTGTCTGTGATCTGAACAGGCCACTGAACCTTTAACTTTTCACTTGGCAGAAGCAGAGATGCTGGAAGAATCCTGACAGTTCATTCATTTTGCTCGGTCCTGGAGCCAGCTGATGTCTCACTGGTGAGACCCGCCCTCTTTGATGTTGTACTCTTTTGAGAGTGCCCCGCTGCGAAAAAAATTTTATCCGTCCAAATTAAAGAGAAATATTTCTGCATCCAGCTGTTAGCCATGACATGTTTGCCATTTTTCAGGGCACTGGCCGAGTGCCATCCCCAGGCTCCGCTGCAATCCTATCTTTTCCCCTCTCGTCCGTCACAGCAATAATATCCAGAGTGCACAGCCATCTCCAGTGCCCATACGACATCGACAAGAAACAGGAAAATACTGCTAATCCTCCAGAGCTCAGAATAGCCCTGGAAATATTTTCGGGCGGCAATTTCTGTAGTTCCTTTTTCTTTCTTTTCTGTTCTTCTTTTTCTTTCTTTTTCCTCCCTTTCTCCCTCCCTTCTTTTTTAAGCAGCAGCACGAACGTCTTTCATAAACTGTAAACCAACCCATTTAAAAACGGCTTCAGCTCGATTTTTTTTAAAAAGTCCAGTTTGAATCAAGGCCACCGACAAGAAGTCCTGACCTCCATGAAACAGATTTACGCTTGAAGAGACTCTGGGTCATGTGAAAACACGTTTCATCAGGACAGAGCCCACATTTTAAAATGGGTATTCGTTCAGAGGAGAGACCTCTGTGTAAATGCAGAAAAACTTTCATGAAAGCTTGAATAAACATTTAGATATAAGTAATCAAGAAAACCTGTATCTTCTCAGAGTTATTAAGCACCAGTGGGGGTTTACAAAGGCGGCTTCCATGAACTGTGTGTACTATAAACAAAGGGCTACACACATCGCCACCACGTTTTTCTCTGTATACTGAAATGAATGAGTAAAACACCACAGTTTCCAGCTTCCCTCCCTTTCCTGCCCTTCTCTCCCATTTGCACTTCTGTGGAGGTGGAAAGGGATCAGCAGGACCAGATCCCATTGTGCCCAGGATTGGAGAATGCCACCGTGGGGACAGATCTCAGACCTTGTTGGGAAGACAGCTCAGCTACTCACCATCCTTTCTCACATCACGGAAAGGGGGATTTAAAAAAAAAGTATATAAACAACAACAACAACCATGGGTTTTATGTGAGAAAGCCTCAGTTTAACAAAAAAATAAATAAATTACAGGGAAACAGGAATTAACGTATTTCTCCACGTGGAAAAACAAAGCCTTCGTTTTTCCACCAAACAGGAAAGAGGACCATTATACTATTAAAATAATCTCCAAAATAATACCAGGGTGAACTGAAGGATTTGCACATGATGCAGAATAGTATTGAAGAGTTCAACACTTAAGAACCATAAAATAACACATTAAAGTTATTCCACCATGGTATATAAGTGAATTCTCCATATGGTTCATGCAATATATCTTACAGAGGACTACTTAACCCTTACTGTAGTAGAGATTTCTGGTTTATAAATTCTAGTGGGTCTGACATCATATAGACCTTGGTGCAAACTATTACTAATTTTATAGCTCAGCAGGGTAGCTACTGAAGAATATGATTTCCAAGAAGCAGCTTGGACCTGAGCCGAGGTGCAAACAGTGATGTTAGCAATCATATTAAATACTTACAAGGTACTAGGCAGGGAATGTCTGTAAAGGGAGTGTCTCTGAGAGACGGCCTACTTCCCTGTACATGTAGTCAAATACACACCATGCCCTTTTTAGTAAGAACTCACCTACTTTTTTTAGGAAGAACTTTCTGAAGACACTGAACGTTTGTCCCAATGAAGTAATGGGTCTACAGCTGTATTTCTTCGCCAAAAAGTGTCACTACTTAAATTATTATGTTTTCCCAAGTCTACGACATTCTTTTCCTAACCACGCCAATAAAGTGTGATTGTCAGACACACTATATTAAGAGGAAAATGACCATCTATCCAGAGTAAAAAAAAAAACAAAAACAAAAACAAAAAAAACCCAAAAAACATTTTCAGATCTTAGATAATTTAGGAGACATTCCTTACATCAAGTCGAGACAGCACTGAGCAAGCACTCCATCTGTACCATTTTGCCCTGGATTACAGGACCACAGCCGAGACAAAGCAAACTCTCCGATTTAGGCCACTCTAGAGTGTAAAGTGTGGGAGTGGAATGACCACAATTGGCCTAAACCCAACATGGCCCCCAGGTTTGGGTCCTTAGACAGCTATCTTCCAAAGACAACTCCTCACAGGGGGGGAAAAAAATTCATGAAATCCAAGTCCATCCTGCAGCTAAAAACATGGGAAAGGGATGAATTTTGGCTTCTTAGAACTGTTTTTCTTTCCTTTTCTTTTCAATATTTTATTTATTTACTTGAAAGAGAGCGAGCGAGAAGGAGGGGCAGAGGCAGAGGGAGAAGTAGACCTCCCGCTGAGCAGGGAGCCCCACATGGGGCTCGATTCTGAGACCCTGAGATCATGACCTGAGCTGAAAGCAGATGCTTAACCAACTGAGCCGCCCAGGCGCCCTCAACAAACATTTAGTAAGCAGTTACTATGTGCCAGCCACTGTGCGTGGTGCAGGGCATTACAAACTTAAGACCCAATCCCCACCCACAAAGACTATTATAGTTCAAGAGGAAACATACACACAGAAGCAAATCAGAAGACATTTACTCAAAACCATCTGTGCATTTTCCCACATGATCTGGGGACATTTTGTGTCCGTTATGGCGTCCCTAGGTGCAAGAAGGGTAATCCATTACTATTTTGGAAAAAAAGGACAACAGGACTTAGTGAAAACTAGTTATTTAACAAAATGCTGGACGATGACAGCAGCGTTGAACAAACACTGGATTAAAATGTGCCAGCCTGCAACCTCAAGTACGACAACGACAAAGTGTGTCATATTTGTCACTATTCCTAGTGATCAACACAGAACTTCACACACTGTAGTGCCTGATGTTCAAGACATATCCGCTGGCTGCTGGCTGGCTAGCTGGCTGGTGTCACAGATGGAGGTGTGGTTGGAGGTGGGGATGGCAGGTAAATGAATGAGCAGACAGTCAGAAGGACACAGATGAAAGAACAGGATACCTTCTAGGTAGCTAAGCATTAAGTGCTGCACCACAGCCTGCTGTTCTTCAGGAAGATCCAACAAAGCAGAGCTGAACCCAACTATGAGTATTTTAAAAGACGCAATATTGCCTGAAAAAGTGTGCTTCACCTCACTAGCTAAAATTTCCATTTGCTTTAAAAATGCCCAGGAGCCTCTGCGGAGAGGAGGCAGCTGCGGAGACTTCAGCCAGAGGCCTGCACCATATCCCCACCAAACGGGCCTGGAACGCCCAGCTCTCTGCAAATATTGGTTCCTCCAGCCATGCCAACCCGGCAACCTGCCCGCTGCTGGCAGCTGTCACTCTCCCCAGTTTTCCCTTCAGGTGACTCTTGTTTTCCTCCCATCAGGTTTTGATCCCTCTCTTCCAGGCCCAGAACTCCCCTCTTCAGGCTCCTGGGGACTAGGTCAAGGTGTAATTCCAGAAAGAAGAGTTGCATTCTGAGCTTTATCTCCAAGCGAGCCTTGAAAGTGGGTGCGCCCTGTTAAAGGAATTTCAAATATCAGAGCAAGGGCGAAGTCACCCTGGGGAGGACAGATGACCATTCCCAACACCCTTCGTACTGCACTGAGGTTTCGTTGTGGGTCCTTGTCGAGATGCAGGAGGCGGCCACTGACTGCAGTTCGAGGACAGGAGCCCAGGCGAGCAGACGGTAAAGGACTCTGGAGACAGGGGCCATCCAGTGCCTCCTCACGGCGGGCTGCTGGGGATCCTCTCCAGGAGATTCCAGGCAGGGCCACAGGGCCTCACGTTTCTAAAGAGCCTCCCATTTAGACCTTTGAGATCCTTTCCAAATGAGGTAATGCACACAACTGCAGAGACAGACTGACGGACTGAGAGACCTTCCCTGAACACTTTCCACCAGGTCCTCTGACAGGACCACAGCCAGGCCTAAATTAACATTTGCATAAATCCTGTAATTGACCTATGAATAGTGCAAATCTATGTTTCTGGTACTAAAAGCATTAAGCTCTTAAAGGGAAACATGTAAAATATACCACTATCTGTGTAACCCTGTTTTGGCATTTATTTTCATCTTTCAATACATCAAGGGCCTCAAGAAATGGAAGTGGTCCAGCCTTGAAAGAGCCCCGGTGTGGGCCTGCTTGGATAGCCCCTTACACACCCCTGGTCCAGAGGACCCGCCAGCGTGCAGCCAGGGACAGGATGCAGAGTTTGCTCACAGAGAGACGGCCCTGTGCTCCTGAATAGGCAGTCGAGTCCACAAGGCATGAATCCCCGGAAATCCAGCCCAGAGATCCAGGAAACCTCAATGTCTGGGCCACGAGGTTTGCAAATCCTCTGGTGAGCAGGAACACGACTACCATCAACACCCAAAGAAAGCAACCACCTAATTACCACCTTGTGATGACCTGTGCATTTCCTCAGTTGTAGGCGAGACTTAGGATTCCCTTCTTCACAGGAAGCATCTATAGGCCAAAGGGGAAGAATGCGGAGAGATCTCTCAAAGGGGATCTAGGGAGGGATTTCAGGCGAGGCTGTGAATACCCAGAAGCCTCAGGAAGACGGCGTATGCGTATGGGATCATCGCTGGGAAGAAGGCTCAGAGTGGTGAGGGGATTCTCAAACAAGTGTACCTATACACACACACATGCACACACTACACATACCACACTGTATAACCACACACCGCACACTATATACCCACACGCCACACCTACAACCACATATCACACACAGACACCACAAACCATATAACCACACATACACACACACCACACATCACACATACAACCACACTATGCACAACCACACACTATATAACCATGCATACATACACACCACACACAGTAACCACACACACACCACACCACACACACATCCCACACACTATATAACCACACACCACACATACCACACATCCACACACGCACACAACTATACAGCCACACATACACACACACACCACACAAACACACACACCACAAACACACTATACACACCACACACATACCCCCCCCAACACACACGCAACTATTGCCAAATTCCACACATGCAGCTAGGACAGTATTGAGTGGAAAAACGAGAGAGGAGAACACCAGTAAATCAGTAAATGAGCCACAATTCTTAGCATGCATTATGTACTTTTGAGGAGGTTCTCTTCAGAGTCTGACAGACTTCTTGATCTCCAAAGAGCAGATCTAACTAGATTTAACTCTCATTTCTTTCTTTCCACACCTATAGATGCTGGAGTTCCTAGGATCCTTTTATGGCACTTTCATTTTATATTTGACTGACGTGTTTTGATGTATTCGTTTTGCTTAAATCTTGGACCATATTTTCAGGAGCACTAGAAAAACTAGAATCAAGTCCTTAGATTGGTTAAGTTCCGAAGAAAGATATTTTTAGGGTAGAGATGATGTGAGTGGACCAGATGACATCAGGCAGCTCAGTGTTTCAGCCTTCTGAACATTAAGCCCTGCCTGTCGCTGGATTTAGTGAGTTAATGGTTATTAATACTCCAAAGCATTCCCTTCCAGCTTGGATCAAACCCTTTGATGCCACCATTTTTTCCTATTAAAAAGGAAGTATATATTCACTTTGAATCAGTCCACCCAGAACCACTTGCTTTGTAAACTGTAAAATTTTTATAAATGAAAGCATTGTTGATCTTCCTTTCCTTTGGCTTATGCCTTTATACTTTCTAGTAGATTCCTTAGTAGATGACCTACAGATTAGGAATCGTGGGCTCTAATTCTAACCTGGGCAGTACTAACTTTGTGACCTAGGTAAATATGTAAGCTGACTCTCCGTGTTCTCCAGTCAGAGGCATGGACATTAAATTAGATGATGTTTGGGATGCTGCAGCCCAACTTCTATGATCCTGTGAATCAGCAGCTGGAATCCAGAAGGGTAAAAGCCATACCACAACCATTTTAAGCACACACACAAATATTCTGATGCCCAATGGGGGGAGGGGACAGAATAACATAACCATAAGTCACATGGTTTTTTATCACCCCGGCACAAATTTAGTTACAATTTATACTTTCCAAGTGGTAAAATATAAGCAAGTTAGGAATAAGCTTTGTAATAGTTCCAAGTAATTGAAAGTGAATTCATTTATGCAAACGTGTAATGGATACACTTAGATTTTAGGGAAAAGGAGACATGGTAAGAGTGAAATCAGCCAGTCTGGGTATGAATCTTGGATTCAGCAATTACGACCTACGTCATCCTGAGCAAAACATTTATCTCATTTGTAAGATGGGGAAGATGTTAGGACAACTTCCAAGAGTTTCCATGAGGATGAAATAAGAAAATCCATATAAGTGTCGAAACTCAGTAAATGCTCAATAAACCACAACATTTTCTTTGCTTTTGGCTGGTGGGTTCGAGTTTTCCTTTTCAAAACAAATGTCCACCCACTTCAAGAGTTCTGAAAATCTCAGTATGGAAGAAAAGGAGAGAATTTTCAACCCTCAGGTGTTGCGTGTTAAGTGGAATTGGGCAGAGCAGGCGTCAGGAATCTCAGCTGTGACTGCAGGCACATTACTTAATTTCTGTTTTCTCAGGTGAGAAAAGGGAGAATAACCACCCACAGGGTATAAGGATTAAAGAAAATAAGGTGAAAAGGGGCTTAGGACAGTGTCTCACAGGCAGCTACCAAGAGAATTCCTAGAAAAATAAAAATGACTTTTTTTCCTGTAGCTCGGTGATTCCATCACCTTAAATACTGAAAGTGCCAGATCACAACAAATTTTGAAAAACCTCTATACAACGTTTAAGTTAAAAATAGTTATTAATTAAAAACATAAATGCCAAGGCATTCAGTAATGTTTACAAAATTAATGGAGGCACATTCCAACTTGAACCTGAATTTCTAAATCATCTCATTTTAGCCCAGTGTATCATACCATATTTCCTTTTAGGTTAAAATAATAGCTTAAAGGGGGGAAAATAACATTACTTCGGTATCCTCAAAATAATCAGGATTGGATATAGTTATTTTACAGAAAAATTCTGCTCTTGGGGTATAATCACTCAAAACTGGGTTATAAAACCAAGGAAACTAGAATAACGAGAAGTCTCCAAAAAAGTATACTTTTCTCTATTTCAGTAATTCGTTTCTATCACCACTCTTGTAATAATTATCAGAATTCACCCTACACATTAAAAGATCCTATTTTTTTAAGTGTTTTAAACTCAGAATCTAAAATTCAATTTAAAAGGGGAAACCCGTCTGTTGAAAGAAGAGGCCCATAAACAACTTGAGAAGCAATAATACCTATAATCAGAATCTACGTAAGAATGAACAATTTAGCTTGTCTTGATCAGTAAGCTCCTTACAAACCAAAGTTCCAGCAGGAGTAGACGCATATAAAAATTCCATTCACGAGAACGAATAATGAATTCAAGGATGGTCTCATTCATCAAAACCCATTTCTCAGACCCCTGCTTTCATTACAAAGCAAAATTATAGAGCTTTACTAAGACATTTTTTAATGAGGTAAGCATTTTTTATCTAGAAGTCATTTTTGCATTTCTTTTGCCATAAATTAAATACACATCATCTTCTAAATGGTATAATTAAAACCCAATGAATACACTGCCCCCCTTAAAATGGAATAATTGTCTCCTACTAAGAAGCTGCATAAATCTTGGCTAGTTTGTACATTTTTGCTTTCAAGGATGTAATGTAACCATCAGAGCCGTGACATCATGTAAATAAATTTCAAAGATGGTATTAATATAAAAACTATATCACATAACTCTAAAAATTTAATATAGCTGCCATGGCAATAACCAGATCATTTTTCCAAACAAATATATATTCCATCATGTCATTATGAACCTTTTCTGACCTTTTTCCTTAAAAAAAAAAGAAAGAAAGAAAGAAAGAAAGAAAACTACAATTGAGACCAAATGTTGTGGGAAAGAATATATAGGCAAGCCAATTTGGCCAGCACAGATAATTTCAAATTAAAGATATTTCAGTCCCTCTTTTTTAACAAGTGTAGTAATTATGATATAATTATGATCTGACATTATGATGTCACTTAGAAAGTCTTGGGAGTTTGCAATAGTGCTTAGAATATTTTTTAATGGTTTAATAAAAACTATGACGACCAATGCCACAGTTCCTTTCTTTAAAAAAAAAAAAGAGCAAATTCAGGGCTAACCACAGTTTCCAAGAATGGCTCCAGGTATGGCAGCATCATTTTTTTCTTTAAAGATTTTATTTATGTGACAGAGAGAAACACAGCCAGAGAGGGAACACAAGCAGGGGGAGTGGGAGAGAGAGAAGCAGGCTTCCTGCCAAGCAGGGAGCCCGATGTGGGGCTCAATCCCAGGACTCCAGGATCATGACCTGAGCCCAAGGCAGACACTTAACTACTGAGCCACACAGGCACCCTGGCACCATCTTTTCTTTTCACAAACAAATTGTAAAAGCACTGATGTCAAATGGAGGTCATTCCTGCAGCATCCTTCTGGCCATAGGTTCCTTCCCCCTCCTCTGTCACCCAGTCCATCCCCCACACTCCTCTATTTACTTCAACTCACATGGATTCCATGAACCCCTGCCTTCTTTCAATTCAACTCTGTATCCTAAGTCCAAATCTGCACACTGTAATAAGCACTGGTTGGATCAGTCAAAGGAATCAAAACACCAGATGTGGTGGGGGTTTTGTTTTTTGTTTGTTTTTTTTTTTCAATTTTTTCCTAAGATTTTATTCATTCATTCATGAGAGAGAGAGAGAGAGAGAGAGAGAGAGAGAGAGAGAAAGCACAAGCAGGGGGCAGAGGGAGAAGCGGTCTCCCCTCAGAGCAGGGAGCCTGAAGCGGCACTCTATCCTAGGACCCTGGGATCCTGACCTGAGCTGAAGGCAGATACTTAACTGACTGAGCCACCCGGGTGCCCTGATGTGGTGGATTTCTATAGGAATAAGTCACAAGAGACCGGCACAGCCTGCCCCCAGTGAGTAAAGCTTGTGAGCCAAGGACGGGGTCGGCATATGCCGGGGAGGAAAAAATTCTCCAAAGAACTTTTCAAGACAGCAAAAGATCCTACCTAGATCCTGTGGCTCCACTGTCCACATCCTCCTCTCTCTCAAGCGCAGCATGCCAACCCACGTACACACGGAATGGGTGCCAACTTAGTAACACAACAGCGAGAGCAAACCTTCATGGTAATTAGGAGCTCTGCTCCTTCTGAACTGTCCATGTGAGAGCAGCATACAGACCCCTTAAAAAGGAACGGCGCTCAACATCCACCAAGAGACTGTACTTCAGCCAGGCTAGATCTCTAGCTTGAGACATAAGAAACCTCTTCTCTGGGCGTCTGGGTGGCTCAGTCCATGAAGCATCTGCCTTCAGCTCAGGTCAGGATCCCAGGGTCCTGGGATAGAGTCCTGCATTGGGCTCCCTGCTCAGTGGGGAGTCTGCTTCTCTTTCTACCCCTCCCACTGCCCATGACTGCTCTCTCTCTTTCTCAAATAAAATCTTTAAAAACGAAAAAGAAATCTTTTCTCCTTTTTATGTGTCAAAGAACTGCAATTTAATATTAGAACTTTCATTCATTAAAAAAAATGACTTGAAGAGCCCTTGGAAGGTGGAGGGAGGGCTGGGAGGGAGCAAGCACAGTGTTTGGAAGAGTCTGGAAGAGCCACGCCTCTCCTCTGTGGGAGACCTGCTGACCTTCCCAATGCCTGCCCTCCAGGCCTCTGAAAAGAAACAACAAACAGCACAAACAACTAGAACAAAAGCAGACACCCGTATCTAACATGCCTCCAAACTTCGACCATTCTGATGATGCCTGCTCTGCTTCCAGAAAATGTTATCTATGAAAATCCACAGGTACAAGAGATGAAGGGGTGACTGTGCCTGACAAAAGGCTTCACTAAGAATACCCAGGTTCCCTAGAGCCCTCAAGGAGGACTGGAATAAAAACAACTCAGTGTATTTGCATTTCCAAAACAGAGCCACCACCGTATGAAACGCGATCTACCTGTGTGTGCCCACAGATAGGACACAGGCCCACAGAGGCGCTGGACAAGCTTTGCTGAAAGTGAATGGATAAATGTTTGTCTGGGCCTGATAAGATAATCCCCTATCAGAACCGTGCTCGACATTTTCGGCTTTCATATCTGCCTCTTCCTTCTAAAATGTGTTTCACACTTGCCTCAGCTCGCTGCAATTGCCAAAAGCTACTGTTTCCCTTTGCACTTAGGATTCCAGAACACGGTGTCACCAAGCGGAGGCTCTTTTTTTTGTTTTGTTTTGTTTTTAAAGATTTTATTTATTTATTTGACAGAGCGAAACACAGCCAGAGAGGGAACACAAGCAGAGGGACTGAGAGAGGGAGAAGCAGGCTTCCCGCCGAGCAGGGAGCCCGATGTGGGGCTCGCTAGATCCTGGGTCTCAGGGATCAGGACCTGAGCCGAAAGCACTCGCTTAACCAACTGAGCCACCCAGGCGCCCCGCAGAGGCTCTTTTTTAAAGCAAAACAAACCCAAAAGTTAGGAGAATAGGAAAACTCCTCACAAAGCCTAAAAGGTGTTTTTTTTTTTTAAATCTCTGGACACAGAAGCATAACTGAAAACAAAAATCTTACATCACAGAAAATCCTCTGTCCCAGAGTTCTGGTCTCTATCAGTATGTGAAAGGGACAGGGCTGCCCTGGGAGCAGGCAAGCTTCCCCCATGTTCAGCATCAGCACCAAGGAGTGTGGCTTTACCTTTACATAACCTGGACCATTATATACTTAATATTCTTTAAATGAGTGTAAATCGATCTGTTCACATTGGTATCATCAAAATCAATACTGATAGAATTGTGGGCTTGAGGTTCTAGATGTATTAAAACCACTTTTCTGCAGACGACCTAAAATTATACCTGAATACAGCAACATGCCCCACGTTGGGAGAGGCTGACTTAAGAAGTAAGAATACTGCTGCAGCTACCGCAGCAAGCCTTGCCCGAGGTGTGTGTGACACGGGGAGGGGCTGGTCATTTCAAGCTCTGTTGAACTCCCACTCTATGCACGTTCGTGAGTCCAATGTCAGGATAACCTGAGAAGTCTTCTTCCCAACTCAAATATGTGAAGCTCCCAGAACTTCTAGGGACAGTCACATTACACAGCAAATTGGAGCAGAACCAGATTCAACCCTCCCGGGTTTCTGGACTCCCGATCTGGTGCTCTTTTGTTCTGAATCTAACTGTGCACACAAGTGTGCAAGTGGTTTGGAAACGAGCACGCTGGTGAGAGACAGCAAACACGTATCCAGCATGTGCCCTGAGCCAGGGGTGTTGGCAAACACCCATCATTTATCAGCTCACTGAGTCTTCACAATGATCTTAACCTGTGGCACAGATAGGAAACTGAGCCACGAAGAGAAGCAACTTGCACAAGATGATAGGGTTGTCTGGAAGCTGGGAATCGGGGCCCTAGGGGGGCCTGGGAGTGGAGTGTGGGCTTTGGTCCTCACTCCACAGTACGAATTTTGGGCACCCTTCAGCTGCTGAGGTTCCCATGCCCACTTTGCTGGTAGAGCTCTGATGATATGAATAGAGCAGAGGGAGGCACAGAGAGAGAACACCAAAAAATAATAGCTGGAAAATGAGAAGGAAACTAGGAAGAAAAATTCCAGCACAAGGCTTCTTCCTTTGCCTAAGTCTGCATACCTAACATCAGCCTTCAACCTTCCGATAGCACCGCAAACAATCAAAACTAAAACCAAAACAATGCAGGTCACATTACATCCCCGGCCTCTTCCCCTCAAAAAAGATTATGTTTTAAAGACTGTGGCCAAAATGTTCCCAAATAAAAGTCGAAGGTACCAAAATCTATTTGTAATCTTTTAGATGTACTGGCTACTTGAGTAGTTTCTCATTAGGTTATTTTTTTCTTTTCACACTTTCATTATTCCTACAAAAGAAAAGCACATAAGAACAACCAGAAACACTTGGGCCTCCTGGGTATCCACTTTGTAAAACAGTCTACTGTGTTGGGTGAACAGCCTTCTCTATCTCACCGCTGTTCTCGGCCAACATGAGCCCCATAAACACAGTAAAACGGTCAGAGCAGAAATAAAATAGGAGTGGTGTGGTTCACGTTACGGCCCGCAACAGGCCAAGAAACACATTCAAAGCCAGAGCCATAGGATCATAGTCTTGAAATGTACAAGTGGAAGGATTTCCAAAAGGAGATAAAGGCCTGATTCCGAGTCGGATGGGGCTTTTCCAAAAGATGACCTTTTCATTTCCGTGGTCCTTAAAGTGCTCACGAGAGGGCGCCTGGGTGGCTCAGTGGCTAAAGCCTCTGCCTTCGGCTCAGGTCATGATCTCAGGGTCCTGGGATGGAGTCCCACATCGGGCTCTCTGCTTGGCAGGGAGCCTGTCTCTTCCGCTCTCACTGCCTTCCTCTCTGCCTACTTGTGATCTCTCCCTCTATCAAATAAATAAATAAAATCTTTAAAGAAAAAAAAAATGCTCATGAGAAAAGCTGGTCCTTTCTGCTTCACAGAGACCTCAGCAAAACCCATGCACACCCGGCACAATGGTGCTGGCCTAACAAGCAGCTTTCCTTTTTTCGGTCAGAACTGAGACCCTCTGCAAATATAATTTTAGTACTTTAATTTCCTTTGAGTGAAAACATACTTAAAAACATTTTTTTTAAATATCCCAAAGCAATGGGATGGTTAACAAAACAAACTAATGAAACTCTAAATAACTGTTGAACTGTGCCATCCAAATGGATTGGTTGGGTTATTTTAGTATTTGTGGAACATGAGTGTGTGTGTGTGTGTGTGTGTGTGTGTGTGTGTGCGTGTGTGTGTGTGTGTTTAAGGGATGATGAATGTACATGAATATATTCTTAGGAATTTAGAATTTCATCCAAAATTCAGCAGTTTGAGATGACTTAATGAGTTTGATAATGGGATACAGAAACTTCATTCTTAAATCATTTGTTTTATTTCTAGGCAGTCAGGGCTGATTAATCGACTTTAGTTAATAGTTCAGTGGCTTAGATATAGTTCCTGGGGCTCTGGGCTAGGGAACTGAGGGCAGTTTGGGGTAATGTTGCGTCACCAACATCCCATCTATAGCAAGCATAAATGGACACAGCATAAGGTTCTATTAGATCCACAGGTCTTTGGGGGGTGAGGGGAGCGCGCAGAGGGACTCACATTCATTCTTGCCGTAGGTGATGCCCTGTTTTGTTCTGTTTTTCTTCTGAGGAACGACCTTATCTTTTTCAGCATGTAACTTTCACAATCCTACAATTCCTTAAAGATTTTCCACGGAGGCTTTGATGTGAATCACTGATTTCTAAAACTTCATCTGATGGGATGAGTAATGTGTTTTGAATGCACACAAAGGTAGCTTCATTCGTGTGCAAAATGATAACACTTGTGTAGGACTTTGTTACTTTCAAAATAAGTGCATGGAGATGACCTCACTATAGCTTGCATCCTGTATAAACCATTCTAACAATCACGGATTCTGGGTTGACCATGATCTTGCAAATGAAGACAACCGGAGAGATTTGTTTTTAGCAAAAGTTTTTAATTAATGTTAGGAGAACACAGATCAGTGTTTCTTAAAGCGGAGTTTTACTCTTTCTTTTACATTTATTTTGCTGAGATCTGTTTGTCCTTACTGCCCAGAGCATTGCAGCATGATTAAAACACTGACGCCTTATATAACATCTTATTACACGTCTCCACATGCTGAGAGCCGTAACTCGAGATGAACCGGCTTATTGAAAAGTACTCAAAGAATTAATTCTTGGGGGCAAAACCACATACTGTTTAGCAGAAATCTTAGAGAGAAAACGGTGGAGATATGAGGTTAATATTTTTTACGTCTGCTTACAGTTACTCTGGCTTTATTTCATTGAATTAATCCATTTCATGGCAGACACATGGAGAAGTTCAGCTCCTTTCAAAAACAAATTCAATGTGCCCATTAAATAGCTTTCTGTGTGTGCTACCATAACCCAAAGTACATAAAAATTAAAATGCTTTCTAAATAGAAAGGATGGGATCTAACATCTCAATCTACCTCGTTTTACCAGTTCCTATTTTAACAGCCCATTAACAAACCCCCTTCATTAAAGCTTAATCTATTCCCTTGAAGTTAACATGAATAATTTTTAGTCCATTTTCTCACGTCCGAAGTACTAAAGCAGAGCTCTCTGCTGAAAACCATAACCGACTTTGAATGCATCTACCCTCCTGGTGTGACATTTTAGAACTAAAGTCTCCAATAATTCAGGCCACTGCAACCGTTGTTAAGGAAGAGGACCAAGGAACCCAAACGCAATGGTAAAATCATGCTAGGGAAAATACTACATAAAGCTCGAATTTATTTCTCAGATATGTTTTAAGTTTTTACAAGGGAAAAAGAACTACAATTTGGTTGACAATTAGAGCAAGATATTTACTTAAAAAAAAAAAAAGGACAAAGTGACTCTTAGTTTGGGAACTATTTATACAGAAGCAGCCCAAAAATGTGTAAAGTGATCCTTCACTGGTTTGATTAAAAGACAGTAATTAATAAATGACAAGACAGAATGAAAAGTTCATTGTGGCATTTTGAGAAACCACCCAAGAAGTTAAATCAATGCTTTTCTGTTTAATTTCACTATTTGTTTTTCCATTTGAGCTGCCAATTTTTCAACACGCTACAGAAGGAAGGGAACTTTCTCTCTCTTTTTTTTTTGATTGATACACATCACAGATTTTGTTTCAAATCAATAGAACTTTTTCACGAGGACCCTTGCATTTGCTGTCACACTCATGGTGAAGCCATTATTCCATCAAAACTCTTTAAATAGCCCCCTGCTTTTTTAGCTCCTTTGACAAGAACACCATAACAGTCCACATCACCCTTGACCTTCAGGGTGTATATCATCTTGTCAACATATAAACAAACACACTATTTGTTGTATTTTAATAGATTTTGCAAATATCAAGATCCAATTTATCAAAAGGTTCACCCTAGGTGACAGCTCTGAGGTTCTGGATGGTATTTGCAATGCTAATTCTGACTTTTAATAAAAAAGAATAGTTTGGTTGTGTTTTGTTTTCTAGCTTTTTTTCTTTCTCTTTCTTTTTTTCCCCAAAGTAAGCTCTGTAAGATACCAGAACTATTTTTACCCCTTCTCTAGGATGGAAATTCTCAGTTTGATTCCATTTCAAAAGGAAAAGAACACTAGTGCTAGCAACAAAGGTTATTTTTCTCACTTACAGGAAAACACACATTTCTACAGGAAGAACTGATGAGATTCCTACTATTCTCCCTCTAGTTTGATAAAAACACATAATCCATGATAATAAGAATCCTTTGTTTTAAGGAGCACCTGGGTGGCTCAGTCATTAGGCGTCTGCCTTCCGCTTAGGTCAAGATCCAATCCTGGAGTCAGATCCAGCCACGTAGAGCTCTCTGCTCAGCAGGAAGCCTGCTTCTCCCTCTCTCACTCCCCCTGCTTGTGTTCCCTCTCTAGCTGTGTTTCTCTCCATCAAATAAATAAAATCTTAAAAAAAAAAAGGGGGGGGGAATCCTTTGATTTAAATGAGAAAAGAGATTATGACAAAGGCCATTCACATGATTTCTGCGACCACGTCCTATTTTTTTTTTATTACTTCCACGTTGACAGCTTCCCATACTCTGTGTTGCTGACTTTCTTTTTTCCAGAACATAAACCGTGTTATCCCTATCAGCGTGTCCTTCTCCTGACAAGGTCCCTTAGTGGGGAGATAATTATCGGACTACTTTACACTTCATGGGCTAAGAGAAGTGAATGGACAAAATCCCCTGTTTGTCAGAGCAGTCTCCAGAAACAAACTGAGGGTCTTGGAAGGGAGGGGGGGGGGGGATGGGGGAGCCTGGTGGTGGGTACTGAGGGCACATATTGCATGGAGCACAGGGTGTGGGGCATAAACAATGACTCTTGGAACACTGAAAAAAATAAAATAATGTAATAAAAAAATAAAAAAGAAAGCAGTCCTCTAGGTAACGTGTTATTCAAGACAACACGTTTCAAACTTCAACTTTTAAACTTTAACAAACATAAAGCTATAAAACTCACATCCTGGCAAAAACAGAAAGGCATTAACAAAAAGCTGATATATCTGGGAGAGAATTTTTTAATAATTAAGCTTCTACAATAACGATGTTAAGAAAAAGTACCGGGTTTGGGGGGAGGGGGCGTAGATTTCTGTAAGAACCCACACCCACAACTGCACGGTGTGGAAGATCAAGCTTGGGACAGATCATGTGCCGACACACACGTGTAGACTCTCAGAGTTGGGGCCAACCACTCAGTCCCAAATGAGGATGCATTTAGAAACATTCAAAGCTTCCTGAAATGTCAACACACTCCACCAAAGATACAGGGAGGATATACCTGCTCTTGTGAAAAACTAAACAAGGAAGCCCATTAGAAAGTACTTAGAGAGCATCTAAGATCTGGAAACTTCTCTTTGATAAGTTAGGAAGGGGAAACAAACAAGAAAAGCCACACAACTTGTTCTTACTTGGAGGGGGGACTGTGTTTATCCGGCTTATGTGAAGGCGGAGCCAGCAAGAACTCTAATTGTTGAAAGGCCTGAGGTGTTTCTCCACATTTCTGCACCCCATGTGTTAATGGATGGGATTCTTAGTGATAAAAAGACCACAATGTAGGAATTCAGCTCGAGGAATAAGACAAAGGAAGTTGAGATATCTCTGCACCAACATTTTAAAATTAGGACATCAAGAAAGGGAATGAAGAGGCATGGTGGGTATACTTGCTCATAATGCCATATGAGCAGTGGAAACACACTAAGAGAGCAGAGGGGAGCAGGCTTGTCCCATGTACAAAGTCAGTGTGTGAGGGAGTGAGGTACTGGCTGGCCTGGAAGCATCGTTTCACTCTGTCTATGCACACCAAATCACCATGCTGTCCGCCTTCCAGATCACACACACCTTTTTCTTTAAGCTAACATATAATGTATTATTTGCTTCAGGGGTTCAGGTCGGTGATTCATCAGTCTTACACAATTCACAGCACTCACCATAGCACATACCCTCCCCAATGTCCATCGCCCAGTCATCCCATCCCTCCCATCCCTCTCCTCTCCAGCAACCCTCAGTTTGTTTCCTAAGATTGAGTCTCTTATAGTTTGTCTCCCTCTGCAATCCCATATTGTTTCATTTTTTCCTCTCCCTTCCCCCCCCCACGACCCCCTCCCCGCCTCTCAGATTCTTCAAATCAGAGAGATCATATGATAACTGTCTTTCTCTGATAGACTTATTTCATTACATACACTTTTTAAAAGAAAGGTGTTCTTCTAGAAGGAGCAAGGACTTTGGAATGAGACCTGCCTAAGACTACAGCCTGCATGCTCCATGCCGGGCCCTGTTCGAAGTACTTCATGTGTTAACTCGCCTAACTCCACGCCGCCCTGCGGGAAAGATACTATTATGATGCCCATCTTGCTCTTGAGGGCCCTGAGACACAGGAAGCCTGAGCGAAATACCCCAGGACACATTCCTAGCAGGGAACAAAGTGGAGCCCCAAACCTCCGTCATTCTGAAGGCAAGACCTCTGCCACTGTCCAAGGCATATGATAAGCCCTAGATGTCAATAAATCACTGTTATCATCACTGTGCATTCAACAAGCATTTATTACAATGTGAGGGCATGCACTGGAGTCAGATACGACCTTTGACCTCAAGTTGCTTGCATCCTGTCTCCTAAGAAAGACAGCTCTTCAAATTTATCGCTAAAATGCATCATGGTGTCCTGATAGGTATGGCCTCTCAAGGACTCAGTTGTGGAGGCGGAAAATGGGAACACTCAAACCACCCTCAAAGAGAGGATTCAAGGATTAGGATGCCTGAAGTGTGCAAAGCTCACAGAACAATGCCCAGTGCATGGTGAACACTGTTAACATTACTAAGGATCATTTTTAACATAATGAACAGAGATCAGGAAATAGTATGTGCTACTAAGAATAAATACTGATGGAACTGCTGCTGTAGCAAACCTCTCGGACCATTTCTTGAGAGAATTAATAACTGCTTATTGACTGTCATTGGGCTCAAGCATAATTTTTAATCTCTTAATACTATAAACAGTGAATGGAACACATGGACTTTACCGTTTAAAAAAGATCCCAAAATAGGGGCGCCTGGGTGGCTCAGTTTGTTAAGCGACTGCCTTTGGCTCTCTCACTCCCCCTGCTTGTGTTCCCTCTCTGGCTGTGTTTCTCTCTGTCAAATAAATAAAATCTTTTAAAAAAAAGAAATCCCAAAATAAATGAGAGAATTTTTAAATAAAGCTATTTCAAAAAGAGATCCTGTAGGTCTGATTCTGATCTAAAAACATACAAGCACCGTGCTGTGTATGGGGAAATTAGTTATTCCCCAGGCTCAAGGATTTTCTCATACTTCACAATATGTGTCAGGCCTAACTGGTATTGAGAAACAACTAAACA